>OVBC01001816.1:0-19904 GCA_900406465.1 Noccaea caerulescens
TTTGACACTATATAAGTGACGCTATCTACCTAATTTCTTGTAGTGTTCTATCAACCCTATACATTAATCTACTTTTGTTTTTGGGTCTCCGGAAGAGTTTTTCTTCATAATAAGCCTCTTGTAACAGTTTTGTAATAACGCTTATATGTTTTCATGCGATTACAGTTAAATCTATTATTCTGTTTATATTTAAATTGTAATTGTATCGAAAGGAAACAAATACAATTGTATATACTATTCTCATTAATTGAGTCTATTTTTTAGTTCAACAAATCTCTTCATTATACAGTAAATGTCAATTCTTAAGATTCTAAACTCTCGTTAATCAATTGCTTTAACATAGATGGAACACGAAGCTTTGCGAAATCCAAAAATTTAAAGGTATAATATTAATCGCATTCAGAATTCAAAACGGAATTAACCGATTAAATTTCTCCACGTGATAATCATCGATACTCAACAAGCACACACAATGGCTTTCCCTCTAATCGCTCCCTTCCCTGAAAATTTTTATTCACCGTAAAATCTTCAAAATACTTTGAATATAGTTATGAAGGTAACGGAAAAATAAATTTTCATAAACACTAGCTAACTTACCTTTAATTCGGGTAACTCGATAACGCATGCACATTCAACCACTTCTGCTCCAACTCTCTCTAACACAGTCCAAAAATATTCATCATCAAGATTAGTGAAAATGTAGTAGGAACGCCCATTTAGCCTTTGGTTTTTGAAGTGTATGAAATGGCTAATGCGATGGGTGGACCGAATATGAAACCGCGAGCCTCTACACCTATAATAAATAAGAATATAAAGATTATTAATTTTCATTCGTATATAAAATAGCAATTAGCCTGAATTAGGGTCAACATGAATAGGGCACTGCACCCATGAGAAGCCTTAATTCTTCGAATGTTAAAGAAGATTCCTTGAAAAACATTTCTGTAAAGGAAGAGAAAGAGTCCAAAACATTGAATTTAACAAAAGAAAGGAACAATGACTCTTTAATTTCGTCCATAGAGCAAAGGCAAGAGACAGATTCTAGGGCACAGGCCAACACAAGATAAAAGAAAGGACCCAATTTACAAGGATGTGAACTTGTACCGTGCCTTGCTATCATAGCACATTTTTCCATTAAAAACTAAATCGTCACAATATCTCCTTCGCTCAAATTGGACATCATAACCGGAAACAACACTAAGTGGTGTGAGAATCCATCCCAATAAGTAAAGTTTGTTTTGGTCAATTATTTAAATTGTATATTTACAGAAAATTGTTAGGAATCTCACATGCATTTAAAGTGAAAAGATTGGAGTACAAGATATGAATCAAAATATTTATTGTCAACTGATTTTAAACTAAAAAATTCATGGTTTTTAATCTAAATTGGTGTTAAGACGCTTTGTAATTTAGCCATTGCACTGAGGATTCATCTAAAACGCGTATATCCCCTCAACCCTAACATGTAAAAATCGTTGGGATATATAATAAAAACAAACGAGGTAGTTAAATAATAATGTAACATCACCCAACATAGAGAGAAAGAGAGCCGTCGAAAACAATGATGAGAGGAAAACAGAAATTAAATAATAAACTAAGCGTTATTTAGGGACCAACCCTTTAAAGAAGGGGGCATCCATAAATCAACCACCCATTTTTCCAAACAAGATTCCACCACTTGCATTTTCAGTGTTTATGTTGCAGTTTATTTCAGTTTATCAAACACAATAATCAAGTTGAAATTGAATTTCATTTGGTGTTTTGTTATTGCCTTTTTCTTGTTTTGATATCTTGTTGAAATTTTCATCTCAAGTTTGGTTAGAGTTTAATTCACTTGTGGTATTTGAGTCACTTGTGGTAACACCCTTACCACAATGGCACAATAGTTTGATAACAATATAAATCAACTTCACCCGATTTCGATCATATCTTATTAAATTATATTTATCAACATAATAAAATATTGTTTTGCCCACATGAGATTTTATAAATTCATTAAAATAAAATAAGGCATAGAATGAATTAATACTTGTTTTGCTTTTTATTTCAGGGAAATGTATATATTCCAATAAAAATAAAAGAGTACCTGCAACCACCGAGATGTTCATGTCTCGATGCCTCTCAACAAACAGATCAATAGTGTCTTTAAAGGCTTTAGGATCTAGCAGCAGTGTTGTTATGTCTTGGAACATTATTCCTGCAATGTTCACAATATTATTCTTATTAATATAAACACATTTTTAATCAAGAAATCAGTACTTGTATTGTACCCATAAGTTCGCAAGTCGTCTAAGAAAAATCGACTGTGATGAATCTGGTGAATGTGATCACAGTATTACAATTTTCTTAGCAACCGAAACAACGACCTTAAAAATTGTACTAAGAGAGCTACCTAAATGGATAAATAAGTAATGTAGTATATATATATTAATTTACTGACGAGAATTTAACTCTACTCATCACACAGTAGTCACGAGAAAAGGTCGAAGAAAGGCATAGGACTTCAAAGGGGAAAAACATAAATTTTGATAAGACAATATAGTGACCAAACAAAAAAAAAGCTATCTTAGTGTTTTGTAGCCGTCGATACAAAAAAGAGCTATCTTAGTGGTATGGATCCTTGACTTCGTCCACAGACATTTTCAACAAACTCAAACAACCCAAAAGGAAATGTTTGAAAGTCAAGCGGATTCAAATGGAAATTGCTACGAGGAAATTGCTGCGATTTTTATTCATCTTGTTTTGGTCAGAGAGAGAGAGAGAGAGAGAGAGAGATGGAGATGGCTGTAGCCTCTAGTGTTTTAACTTTAGCAGGTAAGGTTCTTCATTTACTCATAACATAAATCGTCAAATATTTAATATCCTTCTATAAAAGACCAAAACTGAATCGAGGTAGACACGATAAGGAGCCAAGATTTTGATTGTAGAAATTCAAATATGAAAATTATATTGGTTTAGTTTTACTCCATAATCATTTCATCTTGCGCATGATGGGAATTATTTTATTTTTAAACTTTATCTTTAAATATATTATTACATTAATGTATAATTATAATATAGGAATTTTAGGTTAAGTCTTTCTTTACTAAGTCAATGTATTTATTATAATATTATTTTATAAGCACTTGTATGTTCTTCTAATAATTTTTCATAAGCACTTGTATGTTTTCATCAATTCATCATATTTTCATATACAAAAAGAAAATCATTTTATTTGAAATGCAAACACGGACTTATTATTAGGTAGTTGGTAGCAAAGCATAAACATGGAATTGCAAGTTCCTTTGTTAGAGGAAATCTAACTAGGGAAGTACTTGGTTAAAGTCTTAAAGATATGGCCTCCATTTCGACTAGAACCATCAACATATCATTCACAACGAAACCCTTTGATGAATCTTTGAGATCAAAGAGTGAGATAAACTCATTAGAACCCCAACCATAACCAATTTCATATGCCGGACCATTGTACCAACTCTCCGTGGACAGAAAAAAAAGGTCACAAGAAAGCACTCATTAATCATCGATGAGTATATAGACATTTTCAACTGCGTACCTGGCTTTTCAACGTTACTGAATTGGCATTGGTAAAGAACATAAAGCTTGGCTCGAACGTAAATTGCTATTGTAAGTAATAAAGGCAAGAGAAGAAAACAGTGTAAATTAAAAAGCAGGTTATATAATTAATCTACTTTGTATAACGAGCTCATCGATTGTCATAAATCGATGTTAAAAGTAAGTATATGAATGATAAAAATATATGAAGTCGCTAAACTATTATGTTGTTCTATTTTGCTGCATTTCATATAAAGATTTATTTCGGAGAATAGTTTATCATTGTGATTATAAATTTTTTCAAAACACTAAAACATTCGGTGTCAACTAATTAAAACTGTTTTGCAAACATACATGTTTCTGCCCGCTTAACCAATCGTGTAAACTTTCCAATACTATTTATAAGCCTATGCATTTGACTGCACCTCTATACTGAGTATCCTTTGAGTTTTCTTACTCTTATTTAATTTGGCCAACAGTTTTGATTGCATTTATTCTAGTAAAAACTTAAAAAATATATGTTTCGGGGATGACGTTGCTTGGAAAAAAGTCTCCACGTACATTTTCAGCCTATAAATAGAAGAACGTTGAAAGAATAAGAGACACAGATCGACAAAGACAGCAAAACACACAAAAGACTCATAATTCATATCGCAGCTATGGCTTCGACCTTGCATGGCGAGTGGATCAAGGTACTTGATTAACCAAAGATTTCAGTAATGCAGTTAATTTGGTTTCTCACAAACTTTATAAAATCATAAATTTGCACGAGATAAATTTCAAATTTTGTTTTAGTTAGTAATAAGTGGTACCATAGCTATAAAAAAAAAAGTGGTACCATAGCTAATACTCCGTATATATTTTTTTGAATTACATAATACTCCGTATATCATCCACTGTTTTCGAAACTTAGTCGTTATATGTTTTCAATTTTTCGGTAATGAACACATCACGTCCTGGTTACTAGTTAGTGGTTTTGGCTGAATAAATAATATTGTGGTGATGAAATGTTATTATTAGTTGGAGCAAACCGGAAAGGGACCAGGACCGAGGAGTGCACACGCCCAGAGCCGTAGATTTGCACACTAGGATTTTAGAGGCCCCCATTTACAGAATAATCTAAGTATCATAGTGGTTTTCTACATAGACATTCAATGAGGAAACTCTAGTTCGATCATTCCTCTATCCTTCCCACCTTTTTTTTTTTCATTTGAACATGCTTGCTTTGATGCTGCTAAATCTTTATAAGCTTAATTATGCTAATAAAATTTATAGAATAGATTTGTTCATGAGAATACTAATTTAGTCATTAGTTTTCTGAAAAATGTAAACTATATTATATTTACTTCTAAAAATTAATATAAAAAAGTTAATTTTTAAATTTTGTCTCAGGCACCAAAAAACCTTCGCACGGCAGAGCACACGCCATAGCCGTGGTCGGAGACAAGTTGTACTGTACTTTGCGGCGAGCTAACAGCCAATCTCCCCATCGACAAAGACCTTTACGTATTTGACCTCAACACTCACACTTGGTCCATCGCTCCGGCCACCGGCGACATCCCTCATCTATCCTGCTTAGGTGTCTCCATGGTAGCCGTCGGATCCAAACTCTACATTTTCGTCCCGAAAGTATAACGGGCTCTACTCCTAAGACACGTTGACAAACGAGTGGAAGATAGTGACACCGGATGATTCTTGCCCCGGTTGAGAAGAACATCTACTTGTTTGGCGGTGTGAGTAAAACCTCACGGCTCAAGTTGCTACACGCGTTTAACGTTGCGGATAAGAAGTGGGTTCAGCTACGTACCAACTCCGGATGATTCTTGCAAAGAAAGAGGAGGGGCGGGTCTCGTGGTGGTGCAAGGAAAACTATGGGTGTGATGGGTGCGAAACTGATGGTATTCATTGCTTTGATCTGAAGAAGAAAGAATGGTCAAAAGTCGAGACTACTGAAGAGAAACGGCCGCCAAGGAGTGTTTTTGCGACGGCTGCTGTGGGGAAGTATATAATTGTAGTTGGAGGTGAGATCAAGATGGACCCTAACGCCCATGTCGGTCCTGGGACGTTGTGTGGTAAAGGTTTCAACTAACACCGTTTCTGACCGTTAACGTTTAACCGATAGTACCCTTTTAGGCCTCCAGGATTCACGTGATCAACACAAGACCCCCGTGGCCCAAAAGCCCTTCTACACATTTTTTAGCACGTGACCACACTCCACTATTTCAATTTTTATCATATTATTATTAATACTCAGTTCCGAATTTGTGATTTATTTCTCTTTTTCAAACAAAATTGACTGGAAAAGAAGCTTTAGAGTTTAGACTTTACTTATCGCGAACGTTGTAAAGCGAGGATTATGTGTCGAGAAAGACAAAAAAAAGAGCCAGTTCCTTTGTTGCCTTTTTTAGTTTAAAGGGCCCATCTAAGCCCAATAACACGTGGACGCGTCGATTTTTCACTTCAACACGTGTCGTCTACGCACTTTTAGTCTCTTTTGACTCATTGCCACGTGTACGTTGACGGACCAAGCTTGTTATAATATGGGTAACAACCAACGTCCTACCGTTATAACTTATAAGTAAGTATATAACCCCATTACATTTATTTTGTTTATGTTGAAGAATTTTGAGCCATTGGATATGGTGAATCTGACGGTAGATTCGTCCCTTTCCTTCTCTTTCTTTTTTTTTTTTTTTTTTTTTTTTTTTTTTTTTTTTTTTTTTTTTTTTTTTTTTTTTTTTTTTTTGTCCTTTTGGCTGTATTTGTTGTGCTTCGCTAATAATTAATTTAGGAAAACAAAAGTTTTAAGTTATAGTACTACCTTTTTCCTGTTGCAAAAAAAAAAAAAAAAAAAAATTTCCTTTNAAAAAAAAAGTGAGAAAAATAAATGTGGTGCATTTAATAAATCGATTCTCGAGATCTCACGTAATCCAATTTGAGAAAGAAAAAATATTTTTCAAAGTCGTATTAGCATCGTCAGGTACGTGAATTTAAGTTCAAAGGCACACAGGTTTTTTTTTTAAAAGTTAAGTTCAAACATTGACTACGGACAAGTTTTTTTTTTTTTGAACAAAGGCTTTAATATGATTTATTTTTATGGCGTGGAATCCTTGTTGTAAACAAATACTAGATGAGAAGTTGACAAGTTTTTCTGAATTACGAGAAACAAGCTGGTTAAACGGCTCAAAAATATTATTTTTCATCCAAAAAGTTGAATCATTTGATGCCAATACCAGAATATTAAACAACCATGATTTGTATCATATGAAGGTTTTTCTTAATGTGTTAAGAATATCTTATAAAATTATTCACCAACAACCGGACCAGAATCGTTTTCAACAAAATAAAATAAATTAAGAAAGTTCTTTATTTTGTCGACAAGAAAGTTCTTTAAAAAACGAGTATGACTAATGACAAACCCATCACTTACTTACTTTATTAAATTTTATATGTTAAAAAAAAAAACTCATAACGTGATATTTATTTGTCGTCCATTAAAGAAAAACGATGACACATTTGGTAAATAAACCCAACATGGATGGTGTTTTATATACAGAAAAACAAAACGCGTGATAACCTTGTTAATCACGTCTCTCTCCATTTCTCTCAAGTGTTTAAGACAATAAACCAAACCAGAGCGAGTCTATAAATACCAAAAACCCTCCGCACTTTTCTTCTCCCCTCTTCCTCCTACATTCTCGACTCTCTCTCTCTAATTAGGTTTTCATAATTAAAAACAAACATCCTAAATCTCATTTCTACAGAAATTTAGACATATTTTCTCGATCTCTAAGATTCAGTTTCTTCGATCAAAGGAAACAAAAATCTTCATCCTCTTGGAGATTTTTTATTTTCCTGCCTTTGGAGCTCGTTTGAATCAGGTTTGAAATTAGCTCAACGTTTTTTTTTTGTTATAATATTACTGAGATTTTTTTGGATCTAGCTCGATGTTTCTTTATTTTACGGTTATACTAATTTTTTGCTGTTTTTCTTGTCATTTTTTCTGTCTTCATCGAATATTTCTCACTCTGCATTTTTAGATCCGTTTCTGTTTCCTCGTACATTACAATATTGGTTTCTGCAACAAAAAAGACCACTTCAGAATTTTATTTTGAAAAACGCACGCAATTTTGTCCGTACACCTAGAACTCTGAGCCTTAAATTTCAGTAAATTTTTATAGAAATTAACCCTCCATAACAATAGAACAACCTATTTATTATTTCTCTGTAAATATGTATATGTATATGAATAAGAATTCAGTTTTAAGTTCGAGAAGACTAATTTGAAAAGTGTTAAAATTCTGCCGAAGTGAAGACTGATTTGACATGTTCAAATAAATATTTTGTACTTTATTATATTGAAAGTACGTGTGATTTGTCGAGTTCTCGAGTGATGTTTTTAGAAGTTTGTCGGTGTTCTGTTTTAAATGTTAGACCTACCATATAAAAATTTGCATAAAAAGATGTTGAAATTTCCGGTACTTGTCACAATCACTGGTCTCTCTTTCTTTCTTTATTAGCATATAATAACATGAAGGTTAAGACAAAAAAATTAACAAAAAAAAGGTTAAGAAAAAATTAAACAACAGGATTATCAGCACATAGACAAAAACTTTTATATAAAAATGATTTTTTAAAAAAATATTTTTTCTCCAATTGTGTTAAGAGTGATAGACCTTAAAAAGCATTAAAGTTTTGAAATTTTGCAGATATGATTAATTAAATTTCCAAACAAAGCATCAAGAAATCAATTTTTACATCATGAATGACTTCATTTTTCTGGTGTGTGCAATTTATTTTAAACAGGTTAATTTCTGATTGATTCTGAAAGTATATCGACGTAATCGATGATGAGCAGATGGAGATGATGTTAAGGTACTGCAAAACATAACCTTACATAAAAAAAAAGATCAAGTTTTTTTTTTTTTTTTTTTTTTGATTTGTGTGTATTTTTCCTCTGTTCATCATTAGTTTTCAGGAAACCTTCATTTAATGGAGCTTGCACCAACAAGTAGTGACAAGAAAACAATGAAGAGGTGGTTTTTCATAGACAAACGAGTCGGATAAAAGGAAAAGAAAAAAAAAAAGAGTTTTTGAAGATTTCTTGAATCAAAGCATTATTATAGTGTTTATACTAAATACTATTTAGTAATGGAGTTAAACTCAAACCACACATCCTCTGTTCTCAAAGATCCCTCACCACCAGTTAACAACAAATCAAGACTCGGCGTATCATCGAAATCGACACCTTCTGGTAGATTTGTGATGACTCCTTCATGGAAGAAACCTGCAAAACTCGATGATGTTAGATCCAATGGTTGGTTAGATGCAATGATTTCATCTTCTCCACCACGTAAAAAGCTCGTTAAAGATTTCAATGTCGAAGTTGCTCCAGAAGATGATTTTGCTCAACGTGCTTGGATGGTAAATATTAATAAAATCATCTAACCTTTTTTAAAAAAAATTCTCAATATGTTATCCTCACTATGATCTTTGAAAATCTGAAACAGCTTAAATATCCCTCTGCGCTTAGCTCGTTTGCGCATATTGCAGCTCAAGCAAAGAACAAGAAGATAGCTGTGTTTCTTGATTATGACGGTACTCTTTCTCAAATCGTTGATGATCCTGATCGTGCCATTATGTCTGATGCAGTAAGAAAAAAAACTAAAACCCTTTTGTTAATTACTCTGTTCTGTTCTGGTTTTTTGTCATAAACATTATGCTTAAAATATTATTCTTTTGGTCTCTTAGATGCGTTCTGCAGTTAAAGACATCGCAAGTTACTTCCCAACCGCAATAATTAGCGGTAGAAGCCGTGACAAGGTAAAAATCCTAAACCGGTAAACCGTAAATCCTAAACTGTAAATTGTAAAACTAATACATTTTTTTTGGTTATATTCAGGTTTATCAGTTGGTAGGATTAACAGAACTTTATTACGCGGGTAGTCATGGAATGGACATAATGACTTCTTCTGATGATCCGAATTGTTTCAAATCGACTGACCAACAGGTGAAAAATCTTGATGTTTTTGCTAAATGATGATTGATGTCTTTATGATCAAGTGAACTGGTTTTTTGTTTGATTTTTAAACACTTTTGTGTGGATTTATTAGGGAAAAGAAGTGAATCTGTTTCAGCCTGCTAGAGAATTCATACCTGTTATCGACGAGGTTTTTAAAAACCTTGTTGAGGAAATGAAAGATATCGAAGGTGCAAAAGTAGAGAATCACAAGTTTTGTGCATCTGTTCATTACCGTAACGTTGATGAGAAGGTAACATAAAAAAAGAACGACAAAACCTTTTGAATTTTTTTATTAACACTTTGATGGTTTTTAAAAAAAAATGTTTGTGTGTTTCTTTAGGATTGGCCTATCATTGCTCAGCGTGTTCATGACGACTTGAAACATTACCCTCGTTTGCGTCTAACTCATGGGAGGAAGGTGTGATTAGCCTCTAATTTTTCATGTTTGCTATTAATATTTAGAGGCTTTAATCCAATATTTAAAGATTAATCATTTTTTTATTATTATAGGTTTTAGAGGTTCGTCCTGTGATAGACTGGAACAAAGGAAGAGCGGTCGAGTTTCTATTAGATTCTCTTGGTAACATGCTAGCTATAATCTCATTTCGTGTTTTCTCTCATAAAAAAGCAATGATTGTTTTACTAAATTCGCATAATTTGATCAAATCTTGTTAGGATTAAGTAACAAAGACGATTTTCTTCCTATTTACATTGGAGATGACACAACTGATGAAGATGCATTCAAGGTATATGTTTCCAATAGTTTTTTTTTTTTTGGTGTAATGTTTCCAATAGTTCCATTTTGTAATTTTTGTGTTTTGTTTAATCGAACCAATTGAACGATTAATTAACACGATGAACCTTGCAGGTACTTCGAGATGGGAACCGAGGTTTCGGCATCTTGGTATCGTCTAAACCAAAAGAAAGCAATGCGTTTTACTCTCTTAGAGACCCATCTGAGGTAATAATAACATGACCATTTAGCAGTTTCTTGAATATGGGGTTTAATATGTACGAAGTCATATCATATATTACATGATGTGATATATTTGGTTTGTATTGTGTTTTATTATTGTTTGTGTGTTTGATTTGTGTTAAATTATGGATTGCAGGTGAAGAAGTTTTTAAAGACTTTGGTGAAATGGGCAAAGTTGGAGAAGATTTCTACTACTTTTTGATTATTATTATTAGTGGAAAATCCGACTGAAAGCTTATTTACTTTTTTTTCTTTCTGTTTTCTTCACCCTCACAATTTTAGCTACAGCTTAATGTATGTTTTCATATCTTTGTGACAACTAAGTTATTATTAATAAAGGTATATGTAATTTTTATTTTTTTAATGTATTCCATGATTTTCCCAAAAACAACCTTCCTCCTAGGAACTCAACAGTTATATCTTCTTGGAATTACTTTGTAAGATGTTTTATTCTAAATAAATAGATTCGATGTGATCAAAACTGAACCAAACAATAAATAAAGAATTTGATAAACTTCATCAATCAAATCGAGAGAAAATGTAGGATTCAGTTGCCAAAACAGCTCCCCATATAACTGATGATTTGACTCACAATAATTTATTGTTTGGGTGGTTCTGGTTCGTATGCCATATTTCCTGTTCTTGTCTTGACGTTGTGGGATCATATCTGATGAAAGCTTCTTGTCCAATGGTGGATCTAGGCTCCACTTCAAGTAATAACTCCACTTCAAGATTTTCTTGTTTCACGAATTTGTACCTACCTTTGTCTCTAGCTTCTTGATAAATATCATAGTCAATGAGTCATAAACTTTGGGTTAGCAAGAAAAGCCAGTCCACAGTCCACACAAGAACACATTGTGTTAATAAGATATTTAGCCAATATACTATTCCACGACCAGCATGTATATTACTAACTAAGTTTTGCTAGGGCTGGGCACAAGTACTTGATACTTGCTCGATATCCGTTACTTGCTCCATATTTGACCGGTCAAACCTAGTATTTGCTTTGAACAAGGTAAGTATAAAGTCGCTTTTATAAATTACTTGTAAGTATAAGACAAGTATCAAGTCCTCAAAAAAAAAATCAATACCCGCCTTATACAAACATTTTATATTTAGAATTTTTTTAGGATTTTTTTCATATATGATAGAAAAAATAAAAAAAAAAATTTGTAAATAAGAGAACCATTCTGCCAATAACAAAGGTTTTTAAAAACTCACATTACAAATACTAAGATTTTTAATCGATTTTTTTCTAATTATGGCCAAAAATTATAAAGTTTTTACATTTGTTTTTGTGTTTTTACAAGTAACAAGGTAAGGCAAGTAACCCACAAATAATGAAAATATTGACAAGTACCTGAAATAGCAAATACTTGCACAAGGCAAGTCAAATAGTAAGTCAAAATTTTAAATATTTGCACAAGGCGGGTCAAATAGCAAATACACCGAAAATAACAAAAAATAACAAGTAATTGCCCCGTGCCCACTCCTATCTACCTCAATATACATGTCACAAAATAACATAGTTACAACACTGCAAAAATTAAACCCTGGCCCATTTTTTCCAGCTGCAAACATTCCCTAACAACTACAAGCCCATAACAAGATTTGTGGCTAAACATTAAAAAAAAAAAATTAAATAACAACAAGAACATAGACCAACCAAGGCAATCTACTGTGTGATCTTCATCATTGATGTTGCAGTCTGACTAGAATACTTCATTTGTGAAATTAAACAACTTTTTGATTCACAAAAAAATCGATGTCCTTTTGATTAACATAATACAAAATGCTAATTCTCTTATAAAAATATTAATGGCGGCCTAATTATCCCACTTTCTCAACTCATTCCTCTATTCTCATTTCCTAGCATCGTTACTCTTTCTTATTGATGAATCTCGATCCCAAGTACTAGTTTAGTATTAGTACCAAATTTACAGAGTTTTTGTAGATGCGTATGCCCAAATCCAGATGTTGTCGTCGTCTCTGACTTGTCCCCAAAGGTACGATGTGTTCTTGAGTTTCAGAGGCAAGGACACTCGCCGAACTCTAATCAGCTTTCTATACAAAGAACTTACTCGAACGGGTCTTCGAACTTTCAAAGACGACATGGATCTAGAGATTGGCCGTCGTTTCTCTCAAGATATCTCGATCGCGATCCAAAACTCGAAAGTCGCCATCGTGGTGGTCTCCGTGGGCTATCCAGATTCGGGATGGTGTCTGGATGAGCTCGTGGAGATTATGGACGCTGAAAGAAAAGGTTTGATCATCGTTTTTCCCATCTTCTACGACGTGGAGCCTTCTCATCTGAGGAGACAGATCCGAAAAGTTGCCAAACAGTTCAAGAAGCATGAGGAGAGGGAAGATCATCAGACGGTGGCATCATGGAGACAAGCACTCGTCAATCTGGCTGATATCTCCGGTCAATGTTCACGAGATTGGTATCTTTCATTTCAAATTTTTTTCTTTTTTCTTTTTCTTTCTCTTTGTGGTTAGATAAGTAGGTGGACAATTTCATATAGGTTGTTTTAGGCATGGGCATAATACCAGAATTCTAAGATCCAAATCCAAAGCCGGACCTGAGCCCATCCAAACAATTATTTTGATGAGGCATCAATTTTTTTTGTTTCTGAATATTTTAGGGTTCATATATTATATCCAAAACACAAGAATCTGAGGTCCTGTCCAAACCCGTACCGACCCCAAAAGGTGGTTCGGTTCGCTGTTAAATACCCTAAGATATTTCCGTCTCGATCAGGTATTACTCGAGCACTAAACAAGTATCCAAAATACCAGAGAACTGAACCGTATCCGAAAATAACCGAACCCAAATTACTCAAAATCCAATTTTCTCAAGTAGTTCAAGCATTTTTGGGATCTTTCTGTGTTTTTTTTTTCGGGTATCCCGCAAGTCATCTGAACCAACCTAACCCGACAGGAACCAAGCCGAATCTGACAAGAAAAAACACTACTGAAACATATACCCTGTTACCAAAATACCTGAACCTGAACGGATATCCTAATGACCAAATTTACTTTGTTGGTTCCTTTTCCTTGTCTGTTTCAGGAAAGATGACTCGAAGCTGGTTGAAGAAATTACGAAGAGAATATACATGTTGTTATTCTCAACACCACCACCAAGTAATAATGGTTGTTGCATTACAAGTCTTTTTTACATGAATGTAATTGACGAGGTTTTCAGAACCCTTGTTGAGAAAATGAAAGATATTAAAGGTTCAAAAGTAGAGAATCACAAGCTCTGTGCATCGGTATATTACCGTAACGTTGATATGAAGGTAACCAAAAAAAAAAAAAAATTTGAGTTTTTTGCTTTAGACTTTGATGGATTTTGACCAAAACATGTTTGTGTTTCTTTAGGATTGGGCAGTCATTGCTCAACGCGTTTCTGAGCAGTTGAAACAATACCCTCTTTTGCGTCTAACTCATGGGAGAAAGGTGAAATTAGCTTTTACAGATATATATACTTGTAATTATCATGTTTCTAGTTATTTTTTTTTACTTCAATCATATTCCTAAAATTAACGATAAATCATTTTTTTGGGGAATTATAGGTTTTGGAGGTGCGTCCTGCACTTAGAGATGTCAGCCCAGCCCGAAGCCCGCAGGCCAAGCCCATACGGACATTTCCGGGGTGGGCTTGGATCGATAAAAAATGTTCGCAAAACATGCGGAACGGGCTTGGGCCTATAAAATTTGTTCGCAACCCGCGGCGGACCGACCTGCACGGACGTATCAAAAACATAAAGTCCAATGGGCAGGTCCAGGCGGGCGGACGCGGGCTGGCCCGATTGACATCTCTAAGAACTATCCAGTATATGTAGATCTTGAACATGATTATGTGGCTTTGATCGAGAGCTTTGAAATTACATTATTTGTTATATTCAAACAAATTGTTTCATATGTTCTATTATAACAGCCTAACAAAATGACAAGAAAGTTGGGTGGTTGAGTGGGGTGACATTGGTAAAACTGCTTCTGGTTATAAAGCCCGCGGGCAGACCCGCAAACCCGCTAAAGTTTTTGTTCGCAGTCCGCGGCGGGCCGATCCGTACGGACATATCAAAAACATAAAACCCAATGGACAGATCCATGCGGACGCGGGCCAACCCGATTGACATTTCTACCTACACTAGTGATAGGATGCTGACGTGGAAACTGTAATATGCTTTCCCTACTTTTTCTTATGCGCAAAAATTGCTATTTGGTTATGTGTGTTCGTAGAGAACAAAGTTTATTAGTTAATGTTACAATATAAAAAAATATTATCTAAGCTTGAAATAGATATTGAGTGGAAGTCTCTTTAGTCTAATGTTTGCTCAAAATGATTAATAATGCTTCTGCACTAACATTTCCAGCTCCAAAGAGTCCAAATTGTTATTTTTCTAGGAAAATTTGGCAAAATACTCCAAAAAATGAGAAGAGTTGTCTTTATACTTTTTTTTTTCCCAAATCTTGTCCACTTACACTTTATTAAATTTTAACCTTCAAATCACGTTTTAAGTGAATTCATAATTAATAAATAATTAAACAATTAAAATAAAAAAAGAGTTTAGATAAATGAAGAGAAAAAAAAAGGAAAAAGGAAATCACGTCTTTTTTTTTTTCTCCTCGCCGTTCTTCCTTTCTTCCTCTTCTCTGCTATTTCTCCTCACTGGTCTTCCTCTTCTCTTCATCTTTTCTTTCATCTTCTCATCCTTCTTCCTCGTTTACATTTTGAACTGGATCCGTAGAATTCATCTTCACCGATCATTGTCGATTACTACTCGGGGAGATGTTGTGTTGTTGATCAATCTGCTAGGCAAATAACTGAACTTAACATTGAACCCACTTTCGATTGAGTAGTCCTCCAACACCGTCGTCTTTAGCTCTTCAAAGGTAGTTGTAGATTCCAAAGCAACTAATCTTGCTCCTTTTGTCTCATCAGCAACAAAATTCCAACCCTTGATTGCATTTGATTTCCATGTGCCACTGGTTACATAGATATGCAACATAATAACCAAGACAAGAAAGAAACTGAAACACAAAATCTAAGAGAAAACTAAAGTAAAAGATAAGAAAAAGTAAAAAAAAAAATGAAGAAGAAGAAGAAGAGTATCGTGGAATGTAGGGTTATTTTCAAAGAAAATAGATAAAAGGAAATATAGTTTTTTCAAAAGATTTTTAAATATTCAGTTACCATTTTCGCTATATTTTTTCAGATTATCGTAGAAGATGAATTCTACCTTTCCGTATAAATAAGTGTCAACGGTAGAATGATGTTTCTACTTATGGTAGAAGACGTTGTTTTGAGTAGAACACATAATCTACGAGTAGTAGAATACAATATTTTTGGCAGAACATGCAATCTATAAAATGTAGAAGAGAGTGTCTACGGTAGAATACAGATTCTACGGTTGGTAGGAAACAGTGTCTAAGGTAGAATATAGATTCTACCAATGGTAGAAAACCGTGTAACACTTAGAACAATTGTCGAACAATTCTACCAACTCGTAGAATGTATGATATTTAGCAGAAGACAAATTCTACAACGGTAGATGACTGAACAGACGGTAGAATTATTGTTCTACTACAGATAGATGTTAGAGCATCTAGTAGAAAACATATTCTACTTTGAAAACCAAACTTGGTAAAACCAAACTTCATTTAATTTTCTGAACTTCAAATTTCAAAAAACAATTGTGAAAAAATTCTCTAAAATCTTCATATAATATTATTAAATTTATTTAAAAAATTTGTAAAAATTTTAAATTGTAAAAATATTTATTTCATATTGTTAGTATATATATGTAAAGGTATTAGAGTCCAAATTTGAGAAATTTCAAAAAAGGTGTAAGAGGACAAGAGTTCTTATTTTTTTGGGGTATATTCACAATTCTCCCATTTTTCTATGCATGTTATTGGAGACAAACTTGTCTTACAATTGTTCTCATAATTTGTAATAGAATAGTAAATCAACATTAAAAGAAAAAACTAGATATAGCCGGTTAAAACATCATTTTTCTCTCGTCACAATTTTATTTTTCTTCTTATTACTCGAAAGAGACAGCAGGACTATACAAATAAGCACATGAGGCGTTAACATTAGGTTTGTGACAATTAGTATTTCTGAATTCTGACTATATATTAGTAGTTTTGTTAATATGATGAGACCGAACAGTTGACTTGTTTCAAGACCAACGATCCTATAATAATGTATAAATATAAAATATTTTCCTCGAGATTTAGCTCTTGCTATTGTGAAAGTTATAATCAAACAGCAACATTTTATACCAAAGACTTGAAAAAAAACAAAACAAAATCATTACATCTCTTCTCATCTCAATAGTCTCGTATTAAATAAAAACCACCGAAGAATGTTTTGAGATTAAGGCCCACAAAACTTGTAGCAACCTCAAGTTAAATTTAATAAACCCAAAGCCCAAGCCCAATAAGTTGTTTCTTCCAATATCAGCACTCTCGTCACCTCTAAAACCCTAAAAGAAACAACTAGTCGTATAAATTCACTCTGCAACACGACGCCTCTTCCTCCATTTCCTAAAACCCCTTTCCCGAGAACCAAAAACCCTAATCCACCTGGAAACCATGGTTGAGCTCGCCGAAATCGATCGCCCGGAGAACGATGCCGCCGCCGACACCGGAGACTACATGATCAAGCCGCAAAGCTTCACTCCTGCAATCGACACATCCCACTGGCCCATCCTCCTCAAAAACTACAACCTCCTCAACGTCCGTACCGGCCACTACACTCCAATCTCCGCCGGTCACTCTCCCCTGAAACGCCCTCTCATAGACTACATCAGGTACGGTGTCATCAATCTCGATAAACCAGCTAACCCTTCCTCTCACGAGGTCGTCGCTTGGATCAAGCGTATCCTCCGCGTCGAGAAAACCGGTCACAGCGGGACCCTCGACCCTAAGGTCACCGGAAACCTAATCGTCTGCATCGACAGAGCCACACGGCTTGTGAAATCGCAGCAAGGTGCTGGTAAAGAGTACGTCTGTGTAGCTCGCCTTCACTCTGCTGTTCCTGATGTCGCTAAAGTCGCTAGAGCTCTCGAATCGCTCACCGGAGCTGTGTTTCAGAGACCTCCTCTGATCTCTGCTGTGAAGAGGCAGCTTAGGATTAGAACGATCTATCAAAGCAAACTCCTTGAGTACGATGCTGATAGGCATTTGGTTGTTTTCTGGGTTTCTTGTGAAGCTGGTACTTACATTAGGACTATGTGTGTTCACTTGGGTTTGCTTCTTGGTGTTGGTGGGCATATGCAGGAGCTTAGGAGGGTTAGGTCTGGGATCTTGGGTGAGAATGATAACATGGTTACAATGCATGATGTCATGGATGCTCAATGGATGTATGACAATTACAAGGATGAGACTTATCTCAGGAGAGTGATTATGCCTCTTGAGGTGATCTTGACGAGCTACAAGAGGCTCGTTGTTAAAGATTCAGCTGTGAATGCGATCTGTTACGGTGCTAAGCTGATGATTCCGGGGCTGTTGAGGTTCGAGAATGACATTGATGTTGGCACTGAGGTTGTTTTGATGACGACTAAAGGAGAGGCGATTGCTGTTGGGATTGCTGAGATGACTACTTCTGTGATGGCGACTTGTGATCATGGTGTGGTGGCTAAGATCAAGCGTGTGGTGATGGATAGAGATACTTACCCGAGGAAGTGGGGGTTGGGGCCGAGAGCTTCGATGAAGAAGAAGCTTATTGCTGATGGGAAGTTGGATAAGCTTGGGAGGCCTAATGAGAAGACTCCTGTTGAGTGGAGTAGGAATGTTGTTTTGCCTACTGGTGGTGATGCTATGATTGCTGGTGCTGCTGCTGCTCCTGAGAAGGTTGAGGTGGAGAATGGAGGGGAAGCTCGAAAGCGTAAGCATGAAGATGGTGGAAGTGACAGTCCTGCTCCTGTATCAACGAAGAAGGCTAAAAATAAAGAAGGCGAGGTTGAAGAGAAGGTGAAGTCTTCAAAGAAGAAGAAGGATAAGGGAGAGGAGAAGGAAGAAGATGTTGCTTCGGAGAAGAAGGAGAAGAAAAAGAAGAAGAAGGATAAGGGTGAGGAGGAGGAGAGAGCAGAGTTATCATCACCGAAGTCTGAGAAGTCAGAGAAGAAGAAGAAAAAGAAGAGTAAGGAGACAGAGGAAGCTGCTGTTGATGGTGAAGATGAGTCAGCTGTTGAGAAGAGTGAGAAGAAGAAGAAGAAGAAGAGCAAAGAAGCTGAGGCTGCTGTTGATGGTGAAGATGAATTAGCGGCTGAGAAGAGTGAGAAGAAGAAGAAGAAGAAGGAGAAGAAGAAGAAGAACAAAGACAGTGAGGATGATGAAGAATGATGAGATGAGTTTTGTGTTACGGTGGTCGTTTTAAGTTTTTAACTTTTTATTTATGTTTTGTGGTATCTACGCTGGGAACAAAGTGAGACAAAAGGCATTTTATGCTTGTATTCAACGTCTCTTACTTTTGTTTCCCAGTTTTTTTTTTTATGTTTTTCGTTTATTTGTAAGGTTAGTTTCAGTTATAAACTAGATCTGTTTTCAGTTAATGGCTCAAGTTTTAGGCAATATGGTGTTCTCTCTGGTTCTTGATGGCAATATGGTCGACTCTCTTTGGAGATTGATATCTTATTTGATAAGAGAGAGCAACTACTTTTTGTACAGCAGATGTCATAGATGCCATTACATTTGCAAGAATTGATATAATTTGATTACTATCACCAAATTCGAGCTTTAGCAACTAGCTTTGTGGAATATACTAAGCATTGATACACTGGGAACCACTGAAAGCCCTCATTAGTTTTTCTTATCATCATTCTGATGTTTTTTTCTTAATTGATTGGGCCACTTTATAATACTTTTTGTCTTGGTAAAATTCAGATTTGTAGGGTCTGGGGGACACATGTTTGATATCCAAGCCCAACCTGAGCATGTCCAATCCAGAACAAAGTGGAGCAACGGATTTGGCCCAAACGAATTATAAAAGATACTGGGTTTTTTTTTTTTTTTTTTTTTTTTTTTTNGTATTCATTTTAGATGATTTCTCCCCAAAAAATATCGAAACTAAAGTTACAGTTTCAAAAACAAAATTAAAATCATTCTGATACAACACGACTACAGAAAGATAAAACATGATTCATGCTGGACCACGTGTATCCACCCCACTTGTCAACCTGATCCAGTATACTGTTTATGTAATAATTTGCACACAAAAAGACGTATATAGAAAAGATTTAGATAAACAATAAATAGAGTCCAATATTTTAATGTTTTGTGTTGATAATATGTTATCTCTACTATATTATTTGAGACGTACATTTTTAGAGAAACCCGAAA
>OVBC01001817.1:0-19904 GCA_900406465.1 Noccaea caerulescens
CCAATTGAAGAATCGAGTGACTTTGAACTATTCCCCCCCACCCCGAAAAGTTTTAAAGTTTTATATAGCAACAGTTCCCCACAAATTTTAGATTGTTAAAAATTAAATATATGATTCTCCCCAAAAACAAAGTTAAATACCAATTTTCCTTGAAAATCAAAAATTGTTGGTTAGATGTTGGTTTATGTGGTTTGGATGTGAATCGAGAACCAAACCACGCAACACCAAAATATAAACCGAACTGAAACCCGACCAACCCAAAATCTTTACCAATAAACCCGCCGTTTTAAATTGTGATTTCCACCCTAGAAATCCCCAAATCATTTTCTTACCTAAAAACCCTAAAAATCGATTTTGCGAAATTGATGTTCCCATATACGATTTTTCGCAAGCATTTGTAAGTATGTAATTAGATTAGTATTTCTTGGGTAATATGACATCTCAGGAGGTTGATTTTTTACGGTATAAGCTTCTAATGCATGGATTGATGGATTTTCGTCTTTATAAGTTGAATTATGAGTGTGGCGAGGATGAACAATGAATCTGGAGCTTACAGTGGAACATCAACTAGCCGAGCTCGTGGAAGAGTTGTCGGTGTGCCAAAGAAATGATGGTGTGGGGAATTAGTAGTGGAGAAAATCTCCAAATCCGATCCAAATCCTTATCGTCGATACTATAGGTGTGGATATGCTGCTAAAGAGAGGGTAAATCATTCTTATTGTTCTTCCCCTGTTTAATGTTTTGGTATTTTGTCAATATTGATTCACAATCTTGTACATTGTAGCTCGTCAATGATAGTCATGCTTTTAAGTGGGTTGATGAGGCATTGGTCAATAAAATAGAGATATTGCATTGTCGTTTGGATAGGCTAAAAGAGGATGTGAGGGAGATTACAGTGGACAAGATAGGCTTGAGAATATGGTGATTGAGAAGATTTAAACGAAGATGGAGAGAGAAGTTTTTGAGCGAGTGGAAGAGACATTGGCAGCAACAAAATACAACCTAAAGAAAATGATAGTTATTGTCATTGTTGGTTGCATTGTTATTGTTGGTTGTAGTAAGCTAGTAGATTGAGTTTGGTCGATTGATGGTTATATGGGTTTATTTGTTGTTAAACAAGGAGTTTGGTCTTATGGTGTATGTGTTTTAAGACAATTCTAGTGTGGTCATTGTTGTTTGTGTTTAAGACAATTCTAATATCAAGTATGATTGGTCCCTTTGTTAAGTCTTTTTGTTCAAGTATTTTGTTAAGACAAGTTTCAAAGACAGCATAAACAATACTCCAAATGGAACATAAACAAATATTTCATAAAACATAACAGGTTCCAAACATAAAAAGGTTAAAAAAAACAAACATAATAAGGTTCAAAAAGCAAACACAGCAAGGTTATTAAACACTATATCCGACAAGCATACCCATAGAGAAAACTGATAAAGGATAAGCTTGTTAAACCTAAAAAAGCCAACTAAAAACATCTTCCACTCTCTTTTCCCACATCAATTCTCAGTCTGTGAATGCTCAACTTGAGAAGCATGAACCTGAGAAGCATGATCTTGAAAAGCATCAACTTGAGAATATTCGCCATTAGGATCCTACAGTAAGAGACATGTTTAGATTCACATAAGACATTAAAAACTTCACTAGACACATCAACCAAATACACAAACCTGTTTGGATTTTTTTTAGGGTTATGAAACCTTGAGTTGTGATTAGCTTCTCCACAAATTCCACAATGCATCACTCTCTTCAAAAGCTTTGTTTTCTTCTTAACCGGTGACTCATTTTTTCCTTTCTTCCTTTCCTTATCCTTCTTAGTAAGCTTGGTTGTTTCCCCTTTATCTTTCTTCTTCTCGCCTTTATCATTTTCCTTGTCGCCTTTTTCCTCTGGTGGAGGAGGTTTATGCACTCGTGGTCCATCTCCAACTGGCCAAAACCTTGCACTTCTTAAGGGAATGATACCTTGCTCATATGTTTTCCTCTACATTGATGTCATAAATCAGTGACACACATACTCTTGAAGCTGACCTTTAACATGAAAAATCACTCCATAAGCATGCGCACAAGGAATTCTTGTGATCTCCCATCTCCTACACGTACAAGACCTACTAGGTAGACTAACACGATGAGAGCTTCCTTGGTGAATAGCGAGCCATGTGTTATTTGTGCTCTTGAAAACCTTGCATTCTTCAACTTTCTCTTTATTAAGCAGATTTTTGAGATACTCAACCACATATGGAGTGCATAGGTGATCATGTTCCCATGCTATGACATCTCTTTTCGCAATACGCACCATTGTGAGCCTAGCAATTATCTCAAGCATAGGCACGATAGGCTTCTCTCTGGCTTTCACTACTATGCTATTCCATGATTCCGTGGAGTTATTTTTCACATCTTCACTGTAATTTCCCATCTTGTAGAATGCCCTGCACCAAGTTTCAGGTTTATGCTTCATCACATCTTGGTAAACAATAAAGTCTCACTTCTGTATATTCTCCAAGTTCTCTCTAAACTCAGCCTCATTGTAGCTCCATGCTAGCTGCCAAATTAAGCTCTTCATCTCCGGTTTCTTGCCATGCCTAGCCTTTAAGTTTCCATAGATGTGCCTGACATACATTCTATGTTCTATCTTAGGCAGAGCCGTTTTCGCAGCGCTTATCAATCCCTGAAAAACAATCACATTATATCAATCTCATTCCCTATAAATGTTTTCACAAGCACATAAAATTTAAAGACATAAAGAGGAAAATCTATTACCTTTTCGCCATCTTTTAAATACAAATCAGCTTTGATTTTGTTCATAAACCACAACCAATTATCTGTGTTTTCAACTCGCACAATACCCCCATGCTATAGGATATATAGCATTGTATGCATCTCTACCTAAAGCTACCAACAATTGCCCACTTATTGTTGACTTTAAGAATCACCCATCAACTCCTATAATCGGCATGCAAGTGTTTTTCCAATTTCTCCTAATGATATCAAAACAAACATTGAACCTGTTGAAGACATCTAAACCTTCTGCGTTCTTTATGCAATCAATCTCCACAGAAAAACCCGGATTAGACTCGAGTATCTCGGCTCCATAATCTCGGAGTCGTGAAAACTGCTCCTTATATTCTCTCCTAATCCATTTCAGAGCTTTATTTCTAGCAGTTGGGCACTGAGCCCTTGACACAGTGATCCTCCAACAGCTCCTTATCAACTCTTCAATCTTCATTGGCATGAAGTACTCAGGTTCATCTCATATCTTATGCAGAAACAACCGTGCAATCACATGTACTTTTAACATCTCACACTCTCCATTCACATCACAAACGTGATGATTCTTATACACTTTAACTTGCCACTTGCTGGTTTTTCCCGCGATAGAACAATAGATATACCATTTGCAGTTTTTGCCACCACAACTATAAGCGATTCGATCTTTATCATACCTGCATTGCTTGATATTCCGAGCAGTTTTTAATGCATAGTCTATGACAGCCTCTTTGAATGCTACACCATTGATAAATTGTTGTCCTTCAAATAAGTTCCTTGCACCTCTCTTCGGCTCGCTCCTCTTAGTTGTGCGTTGAACTTCTTCTTCCTCATCTTCATCACTCTTTGTATCTGAAAACTCGTCATGTTGAACTCGAGGCTCGTCTTCAAAATCGAGAATAGCCTGCTCGATATCGTAATCGTTTCTCTCCCGTCGAGATTCGCCATCGAAATCGTACTCATCTCGAAGAATGGGAATGTCGTGCCATTCCATTAGAGCCATTGTAGCTGTTTCGAGCTCGAAATTTTGGTGAATTTCGAAAATCAAATTTCTGGAATTTTAGGGTTCTTGACTCGCGATTTTGGGGTTTTCAAAAGAAGCTTTGATTTCTATATCGAGTAATCGGGTTAAAATGAGAGTTAATGGGTTGAAATCGGGTTTAATGTGGTGAAATCCGGTTAAAATCTGGTTTACTATTTTGTTTAACGATTAAACATGGATTAGTAATGGATTGGTATACAGTGAACCGATTCTAATTGTATTTATGTGCAATTAGCTATTTAAGTTTGATTTCGGAAGGAAATTGGTATTTAATTTTGCTTTTGGAGGGAATCAGATATTTAACTTTCAATTCATGTAGAATTGGAACAAAGTCTAAAATTCGTGTGAAACTGATGCTATATGAAACTTCTCACGGGGAAATAGATCGTCACACTGAATTTCTAAGGATCGTGAGAGAATCAAACTTCTTTGGAAACAAATCTGTACCAGCACATTTGACAGCTCCAAAGATCCCCATATTATTTTTCTTGTCTTCTGGTTTAAGTGTATGCGACCGTACTAAGTGAACTGCACTTTTAATTATGTCCATACTTATATTACTCTGTACAGTAGTTATTTCAAGATTCTTTATAATCAAAAACTAAGGTTCAATTTTTAAAAGTGAAAACATTTTTTTGCTAAAGTTGATTTTTGATCTTCAAAGAAAAACAGTCCTAAAAGGGAGTTAAACTGATATGAAATGCGATTTCGGTGGAATTATGGATTTCTTCGAATGTGACTTGACTATAAAAAAAATCCTATATAGAAATAACTTTACAACTTACGAGCATGGGCGTTTTTGTACAGTTCTATATAGATTGCTACAGACACAAGTGGAGCTCGAGATTGAAAATATAATAGTAAAATTTGTTAAAAATTAAAAGGGAGCATATAGTTTATTTGTTTAATCGGAATCATAACGTGGTACATTGGATCCATTCTCTCTCTCTCTCTCTACTTCAGATTGTCTATCATACACTCTCATTCATATATCTATGCTGTTCACCTGTCGTCTTTCGTATATTGATTGTCACTAAAATAATTGCATTTCCTTATAATACTAGAAGATAGAATAAATAAACGAGTTTTGTTGTCTCAAAAAGAATAATAATTGAATGAGTTCGTTTTTATTATATTTCAGTATAGTTCACGTTTTTAGTATGATGAACAGCGTACCTACCAGTAGTCGACTATGCCTACTTATTTAAGTTAGTTTAAGATTTTTAATTTGGCTGATGAAACTAACTATGGTACTGATCCGGTATATTAATCGGTACACAATCCAAAACCAAGATTTGATAAATTAGAAGTATATGCTCGAATGACCTACATGATACATATAAGAAAAATGATAAATTTAAATGAAGACATATAACTAAATGTTGATAGTAAGTTTTGTGGTATTAAAAACTTTTTAACGGTGAAGGTTTTCAAGGTCGTGACAACGGGTTGTGGAAGAGTTTAATTGGTCTATTTGCGCAGATATGATCATGTAGTAGGGTATAGCGGAAACGTTAGAAAATGCATTTTAAACTATCGAAAACATTATCGGATAGGAAGTTGGAACGGTGGTCTAATGAATGTTGAGATATGGACTCAGCTAGGACCACTGATACTGATTGATATAGATTCTGTCTTCTCTCTTTCTCTCGTCTTTAGACAACTCTTATCATTTCATTTCGGTGTTCACTGTCTAGTGTGGAGGATTAAATTTGTTACACATTCGAAAATTTTATGATTTCTTAATAAAGACCGCAATAAACATATCATATCTTGTTAAATTTTTTAAAAACTAACGATCAAAACAGTACCCTAAAGTTTCACATTAAGTAAAACTCAAGTAACACCCTAGATCGAAAACACAACATACCCCATATACAAACCGGGAAGCCTAAACCGGTTAGTACCCAAAAAAACGACATATATGCATACTACTTACTGAATGTGTTAGTGATGCATGCTATTGCCACAAGCCGTGTGCTACATATCTAAGCCTTCAGATATCATCACCATGCCTCAGGAGGCATTGACCAAAACGACTCCGTTGCCCCAAAACCCTCGGCCACGGGCATTGAACCGAGCCCATCTTGCGTTTGGTTCATTCCAATCGGATAGCTTGGATGCGCCAAAAATGCTTGAATATCATCAGCTATATAATTGTTACTACTATAAGCTGCTGCTTGAGGCGGAGGAAGTGTTTGAGCTTGTACGTGAACCGGCCGAGTAGGTCGAATGATCATGTGATCATACTCCGTGGTACCTGGCATTAGGCTGCCTCGCATCCGGGTCAGTGGCCGCCAATTTGCAGTGTTAGCAGATGTCGTATTCATGAATTCACGTGATGAGAACTGTTCAACTGCACGACCAGGATTTTGTCTTTGCTTGTGTCTTTGAATGGGTCTTTGATTAGAGGTCCCTCCATAGCTGGTAGTGAAAGTTTGGGGATGTGTAATGGAAGGTGGCATCGGTCTTTGCTGCGCAGGGGACATGCTCCTGATCGGAAGCATCTGGTTCTGCAAACAGATAAGAAACAAAACCATCTTCAGAGTCGGTTAAAAAACAAAATAAAGCAAAGAATTTATAGTTAGGAGAGACTAAAGATCAGAATCCTTGCAGGCCAGAATGGTGGTTAAGAAACTTTTCTAGACAAATACAAATCTGAAACAGTGAAAATCGCAACAGGTGTTATAAGTAGTAACCAGCCACAAAAAAATGGAATGTATAAGTTGATAAAATGCCATGTGGTATTGTAGCTTGGCCAGACATTTATGCAAACAAGTAAAAACAAAACACTCATAGGGAAATGGATGACAAACCTGCATCCCATAATGATGCTGTAACGGAGGGGGGGGCATGGGTGGCAATTGAGTTTGATTTGTGGCATTTCCATAGATGTGGCTCCATCGCTCCAACAAATCAGGGGTTCTTCCTAGACAATTTCCAAGGGGCGCAACATGTGACGCTTGAAATTGAGAAGACTGAGCAGCAGGCATTGATGTGCGAAAGCCCGCCGCATTAGTAGCTAATCTATCTTGTGGAGATGAGGTTGGTAAGAATGCCATGGGTGGGGCTTGTCTTGCTGCTGTATCTCTAGTGTTTCCGGCGTGTAGATTCATGAATTGTTGTTGCACATCAAAAACATTCAAAGTTTGTGGCAACTGTGGCAATGCGTCGACTGAAGCAGATGACTGGTTAAGCATAGTATAATCTGTAGCAAGGTTGTGTGTGTTAGTTGACGGACCCTGAGTCTCAGATACACGAGGCTTATGTTCATCGCCTTTGGTGCCACTGGATGTCTCCATTTCATTATCATCTCTGGTCAGATCCAAAACAGTTGTCCCCAAGTTTTGGAAACTATTTGGGTCTCCCTGGTTATGAGTGGTTTCCGGCACGTTCTCATCGTTTTCCGTCACAACCCTCCATGACCCATCAGCAGAGATAAGCACATCAGGAACATTACATCCCACCTCTTCTAGAATCTGTGGATATCAGACAAGGTTGTTTGTTTCGATGTAGGATCTGAAAAAATGTACCACTAAGCAACAGCAGTAAGCTACTTACGTTTAGCATGTTTTGATCTACACGGATGTCAGTGTAGCAGACAGACTGATTGCAGTGAGGGCAGCGCCATGATGGTCTTCTGTTGTTTATGTCGACATAGTTCCAGAAATCAAAACACTGCAGCAGAATGTAACATATCACAACAGAGATGACGGAAATCTTTTTCAGAGTTTATAATTTAGCCATAATCGATCGTTCTCTTCACGATGATGTAAACAATGGAAAAACAAGAATGATACTGATACAATATGATATCTTATGCTGAAGAGAAAATGCATCACCTGAAGATGTCTACAGACATGACCTTTCACAGGAAGTTTGATACGCGTTCGACTGTTGCAATGGTGATGATTAAAGCATAAAAGGTTAAGGCAACATCTGGAGATATAAAGCTAAATACGAAAAACATCTCCGGATACCTGATAGGACAGCTGAGTGATATCCTTGATGGCCCCTCAATTACGTCACAATCTACAGACAAGAATTGAAAAGACAAACAATGGTTGATCTAGAAAAGAGTTGTCGGAATATAATTGCATGAATGTAAATGACTAAATGATCTGATTACTAGATATGTGTGGAAAATGCAATAAAACATTAAGCAGATAGTCTTCTCCTAGTGACTAAAAGTAGCCGTGAATATACCTGAATTTGATTCAGTGACTTCAGAATGAACATAATCTTTCAGCATCGGTGGTTGGTCAGGCAGTGGTGTGACATCCAAGAAGGCAATAACAACGAAGTAACTACCTATAGCAAATGGGTATTTGTCCATTGTTACTGAAAATAAGGAGAAGAAATAAAGATGATGAATAAAATCTTAATTGAACAGAAACCTTCAAAACAGCCTATTGTTTGCAGAAGGTTTGCACCAGGGTAGAGCAGGGGAGTAACATTCGTCGGACGTTGTGGCCCAGGATCCTGAAAATAAATTATAATAAACAATTACTTGTAACATAGTAACTACTACAAAAATATTCGTGAAACAAAAAAAAATACACAAACCATTGAGGTGGTAACTCTATTCTCAACGTCCGTTCCATTCAACAAAAAGCTGTAACATTCATATGAAAATCAGTGTTGTAGAAATACAAAAACTTATGCACAAACAGTCGATGGAAAAAGGAAAGCAATCCAACCACACCTGACTTTTTGGGGATGTACAAGACAACTAGATTTGCTTATGTCATCTGTCCGGACAACAAACAATCCCTGAAAAGCAAGCAAGATTCTCGTGATTAAACCATTACGCATAAAAAAGCATGTACATAAACAAAGATCGAAAATATAAAATGCTGAATTGACAGGACCAGCAAATACAAGATGAGCAACCAAACAGATTCAACTGAAGACACAAAATATGGTTACAAGAATATATAAAAAGGAATCCATAACTCAAGTTACAGTACATACTACTTTCTGTTTGCGAGAAAAGGGCATATTCTTCGAAATATGGAAGTCCTTGACCTTCGCCGATGCGTTTGATTCTGGCTGCTAGAAGAAACAAAAGCGAACTAAAGCACAGATTACAAAAGGTACTCAGAAATGAATGATAAAAAAAAAAAGTCACCTTCGCCTCAAAAGAAATAAGAATATGCCCCAGCTTCATAAAGGGATAGAACCTATACACAGAAAAAGAAGGAGATTCAAAACAAACCAACGTTGAGATTATAGTGACCAAGTTTGAGATCAAGGAATGAACAAACATGAAAATCGAAGCCTTACCTCTCCATGACCTGCGGCATTAGACTGAAGGGACTACTTAGACTAGTAGAGATGGCATTTTCAGGACTGCTGAAACTTTTCCACATCTGTACAAGAAGAGACAAAAAACATCACTATCCACAAAATCCTGATTATTCTCTAATCAGAAATTCGTCTGGAACAACACATACCAAGTCAACAAAAGCCAACAATTCTTGAGTCTCTCTCTGCGGGAACCATCCAAGCTCACAAGCACTCTGTGCGAGAAACACACAACTACAGTATCATATATATATATACACCTTAAGTAAGTAAGTAAGTAACCTATACAAGCCCCAATATCTAAACCAGCAAACTTCCAAGAAATTCTAAATGTGGTGGTCCTGCCAAAATGACACCACAAGAGTTGCAATTTCCAACACTCTCTCTTCTGTTACCTTGACTGAGATCATCAGCATCATTATCACCGCCTTTGTTTGATTATTAGCTCTACGTTGGCAAACCTGCACCACAGAAAACAGCACCACTATGAGTATATTAAACCCAAAGGAAGAAACTTTTTTAGAAAATTTGAAATTACAGAAGCCACATTCAAAGGGAAGACGAAATTACGCAAACACGGTTGAGGAATATAGCCAGCTCTTGAACATTCGGTACAACTACGTTATTCCCAACAGCGGCATCGATTTCACTGAAATTCACCCAAAACAAAAAAAAAAAAAAAGAGAGAAAATTTAGTGAAAGCCGAAACCCAGAAATGCAGATTTAGGTTAACTAAGAGATGATGAGTTTAATGGAGAGTAAGTGAGCTTTTACTTAGCGAGAGAGATGCAGTAAGCGTGGAACTCATTGCTGTCGACCTCACCGCGAAAGGCCAACCTAAACGTAATTAGAAGAATGTTCTTAATTATCATTTTTAATAGAAACTATTAAACAATAATACTTCATACTTCAAACCAAAACACACACGCAAAAAAACAAATGAAAAGTCAAAACGACAGAGAAAAATTAAGAGTATACATGTGAGAATAGAAAAATACCTAGAAATCGCCGGAATCACCATTGGTGAAGATTCTTCTTCTTCAGTCTTCGCCGAGAAGTTTCGGGGATTGGAGAATTTTAATCCAAAACCGACACGACACAGCCGCTAGGCACTAGCTTCTGGCCTTCTATATAGTTTGCAGTTTACTCCTCAGTGTTTTAGAATTTCTTAGTGCGGTCCGTAAACTTCTGATACCTGATACTGAACCGCCTTCTAGTTATTGGGACTGTTTGGTGTTAGAATTGGATGGTTGTGGAAACTTTAATTTGATCTTATATAGTTTTTACAGTCAAAACAGACTTTAATGTTTCTAGAGCCCAAACAATTCTTCTTAATAATTGCGATGCTAATATAACTATTTTTGTTCTTGGCATAAATTTCTTTCTTAAATAGTCAAACTATTACTCACAAAATATCAAAATCAAAATTAACAGTTAAAATCTAAAACAAACAACCCTATTATATTTTTACGTGTTTACGCGTAGGCACTTTTTAATTAACTTTTATTGTTTGTACTAATTGAAAACATGTTGGAAAAAAACATTCAAAAATAGTATTTAGCTCTTTTCTATCATTAAAATAGTTCAATGTTAATTTGTATCAATTATAACAGAAATCTTTGATCAAAATACTTTAATATCTCTAAAACCCTAAAGAAATTTTAATTCTAAAATAACTATTTTTGTTTTCCGCGTGATTTTTTTTCTTAAATACTAGTAAGTATTACAGTCAAAATATCAAAATCAAAATTACCATCAAAGTCTAAAATTGGCAATCATATTATCTTTTTACGTGTTTATGCATAAGCACTTCATATCTTATATAGTTTGTATACAAACGGATAAATATTAGAAAAAGAACATTCAAAAAATGGTACTTATCTCTTTTTCTATCATTAAAGAAATTCACTGTTAATTTGTATCAATGTCATTGATCAAAATACATATGTAATCTATTCATTATGTCAGTAACAGTTATAAAGTCAAACTATAGTAATCAATTGAAACAATGTTTTTATTTGAGCCATATGAAAGTACCTTAAAAAAGAACATTATCATAACATTGTTAAAAGCTTTGTAATATGTTAACATATCAAACTTAGAATTACGAAACTTGGACTAGTGATGTTTGAATCTCTTCGAGTGTTCGACCTTTCGTCTCAGGCACCAACATCCATACAAATATGATCGTTACAAGAGAAACTCCAGAAAATATGAAATATGTTCCTGAAAACAAAAAGTTATATGATCATTTTCTTAAATTTTATAAATGACACAAGTATTATGCATAATAAGATATAGAGGGGCATTCCAAAATTAACACAAGTAATATGATCACACCGCAGACCAATTCATGAGAAAATATTATATATTTTCTCAAAGCGTCCACGATAGCCACCCATAGTGGAATGAATAAATTAATCTCTTAGAATATCAAGTTAATGAGTAAAAATCACCTGAAGCGCTCCATTGCATCATGAAATTGAAACTATAAATGATAATCCAACTGAAGAACCAGTTTGATACCGTTACAAGGCTTCCGGCAGTGATTTTCACATTCACCGGAAATACCTGCCATCATTAACGAATCAATAATGAGATTTTATAACATATCGAAAATAACTAAACTAGTTTAAAAGAAAAGTAAGTAATATTACCTCAGACATTATTACCCATGGTAATCCACCTAGACCAATGCAAAAGGATGATACATAACCCTGGTATATATGTAGATGTAATTCGGTTGATTAGTGTTATGGTTTGTTTCATCACATCATTTGTATTACTTGACTGAAAAGTAAGTTTGGCATATGTACGTACAATTATACCGACAATTAATAAAACAGAACAAAACTTCTGAAGTTCACCATGCTTCTGCTCAAGAAAAGAAAAACAAAATTTAACTAATAAAATCTACGAAAATTGAAATTCTAATTAGGTTAGGAAGCCTAAACCTGAATATAGTAAGAGAGGCCAATTACAAATGAACATGCACACAAACCAACAGCAGAGACCTGCCAAAAAAAAAAGTTCAAATCAGAAAAATAATTTTAATCCAACGAAATCCAATAACAAATCTACATATCGAAGATAATAAAATGTTAACCATAAGAAGTGGCCGGCGTCCCCATCGGTCGACGGTTAATATGACAACAATAGATTGTGGTACCTTAGAAATAATAAGTTGTATTTCAATTAAAAAGATGAACTATTCAACAATAAAACAAAGTAGTATGGAGTAAATTGTGTTTTGTTTTTACCAAAACAGCTGCGAGGATGGTCGTTCCAATGTCGCTTGGGAAGCCTAAATAACACAAGACAATATGTTTAAAATTCTTGATCCAATATTAAACCAGTGACCAGCCCTTAAAGTTTTTCGTTTACCGGCTTTGTCGAAAATACTAGAAGCATAAGCAGTTATCGCCGAGCTCCCACAAAATTGTTGCAAAAGCATTAGTCCCAATCCAATCTAACCGTTTCCAACGAAATTAATTAACCCAACAAACGACAAGTATATGTTACACATATTTTCCGTCTGGAGTATCTTCTACCCATATACTACTAGATAGGCATAACGTACATATGATATTGAATACTTGTAAAAGTTAAATAAAAGTTAAATATATGTGACATGTCTAGTATATGGTTATAAAGTGAAATTGGTTTTTCCAAGTTTGCTTTTGACGATTGCTACTATCTTTTCACTGTTTGGTTCCGGTCATAGAAGTAAATGACTAGTGTTAGATGAGACTTACGATCAATGAATGTGCGTTTCTCATATGGAACAAATCTTTTACGCCACTTTGAGATTCTCTTCTGGATATTTCCACTGTTTCCTGTTTCACATTAAATTGTACTTTTGAAAACCTGAAAGAAAAGTCAAAAAGTTTAAATCTACTTTATGGGTTTTGGTTACATATGCGCACTTACTTCATACATGTTCCAAATTTTCATACATGTTTTAAATATATAATAGTTAATGTTTGCCAAACAACTACTTAGTAGTTTTATATGAAGTATGATTTAAAAACGTCGTTAAGAAAAAGAAAAGTAAATTATTACTCTGATATCAGCTGCTTCTTCGAGAATATCAATGTTTTCTCCCCTTAGTCTCATCAAAGTAACTTCAAGTTCTCGATCTTGACCATACATAGCCTAAAAGAAACATTGACGTAGACCGTGCTTAGTTGCATATATTGTTACTAATAAACAGATTGAAACAAACTATTGAGAAAACAACTAAAAGTATTAAAATACCAGCCATCTGGGAGATTCGGGAATAAAGAATAAACATATCATTTGGATAGTACATGGGATTGCACCTGGTCATAGATTGGAAATTCAAGAATGAGTTTAGTAATATGATTTAATATAAATTTGTTATGATTTGAGATAGTTCACCAGAGGAATATATAGTTACTTAAAATAGCTAGTGTTCGCCAATGAAAAAAGTTTCCGGTAAAGAACATGAGCGAAACCCCAAAACATTGTAGAAGCTGGAGATTTAAACACACAATAATAAAATTAGTAATTAATATTGTAACTCTAAAATTACAAGTCTTTTTTCAACATACTATGTATTATTTGTTTACCTGATTGGAAAAAGTGAATCCTCCGCGAAATATTTTGGGTGTAATTTCTGCTATATACACAGGAACCTGTATAATTTGGCTAGTCGATCAAACAAAATGGTGTAGTATGACATTTATCTACTCCAATAGTTAACTAGAAAGCTTGTTTAGATAAAAAAGGGGGCGTTAAAGTGAATTACCACATAACTAATGAGACCAACCCCAAATCCTAAGAAGAGTCTTCCAATATTTAACAGCATAATATCCTTCAAATAATCACAAAAATCAAATGTTAATGGTTCAAAATAAAAAACTGTTAATTTTTTTTGCTCATTTCATATTTTATATATTTTTTTTTATCCATCCATGCGTAAATTATAGATTTGTTTTTTAACAATAAATATGGAGATGTGGAGAAACAAACATGTGCAAATGCTACAGCGAGCCAACCAAAGATGCAGCAAACATCTGAGATCCACATTGTCTGAAGATCAATAGATGAACAAAATCAAACGCATAATGACATCATTTCATCTTATATATAATTGGAGATTTTTATCTAAATGGTGTCCACATCAGCAATTTTAACATTAAATTGTAATTAAAATAAACATTTAATATATATCAAATTATATTAATTGTTACTTTTATTTAACATATAATTTGATTTTGTAATGAAATACAAAAAAAATCTAATAAAATACATAGGAAAAAATATCTGTTAAAATTTTAATATAAATTAGATGAAAATTATATCTTATGAAAAGATAATATAACTATTTTGCAGCAAAAATGGTATTTATATTTGTCATATTTAAAATGTTTAATGTATTTACATTGATGAATTATAAAACGAAATAAACAAATAAGTTATAAGTGATTTACATCATTTGAGAGTTAATATATATATAATTTAAGATAAATTTAAAAGTTGAGAATATGTAAAATGAGTACAAAGATAAAATTAAATAAATAACAATATAGATAAATAACAGTGAATGAAAATAAAATAAAATATAGATACCAAATTATTTTAAATAGCATAAACTAAGTGAAGAAAAAGAGTGTTATGAGACTTAAAATTTGAAATAAAAACAATAAAAAATAAGTTTTCATGAAATTTTTTTACAAATTTGTTAGAGATAGTATCAAGTTTATATCTGTATTTTTGTTCCCCTGTTTAAATATACAATAGTTATAGCTAGAGATCAAATTATTATAAGTGAATTTTAAATTTTTTTATTTAGTTTTTAATGAATAAAATATTAAATAAAGTAGAAAAATTAATTGTGATTTCGAAATTGTTACTGTTTTGGTTCAGCGCAACGCAGGGTTCATTTTCTAGTTAGTTCAATAGATGAACTGGTTCAAGAAATTAAAAAGAAGGAAGGAAATTAATTACTCGTCGACGACCAATGAGTGCAGCGAGTTTTCCGCTAAGCGCGGCCGTAATCAACCCTCCCAGTGTCATTACAGAAGTGAAAAACGAATACTGCCCAAAATTGCAGAAGTTAGAATGGCGCTAATTCAGTATTGTATTAAAATCCTGGTACGTTGGTCCGGTTTATTGAACCGGTTTTAGAATTAATAATTGATATGCGCATACATGGACTTACATCTGCCACAGAAAGTCCGAGTTCTTCCATGATTTTGGATTGAGCTGGTGATGAATATGACATCTTCGAAGTATGACATTGTTTATCAAAGTAATTCACAAAATTAGGACAAAATAATAATGATTAGCTGTTATCCGACTAGCACCACGAGAAAAAAAAAAACTGATCAGGGAAAATATATGAACCGAAACACGTTAATTGATCCTGATTTGAAATCCATGAGGAACACATAGAATATTCAAACTAGAAAATCCAAAATCACTGGAAAAATGGAGAAAATGGAGAAAAGGAAGAGATGATGAGATCTCACGGCGCAGCCATAACAGAAGGATCCGCACACAGCGACGGAGGTGCTGAGGAGAACACCGAAACTGAAGGAAGAAGGGATTCTTGCTTCTTGCAGAGGGATTTTCAGACTTCCAGATTCCATCTTCCTTGCTCCTTGTCCTCAGTTTTTTTTTTTTTTTGTTCTTTCTATTTTCTCTCCACAAATTGAATACTATAGTCCATAGTCTTCAAAATTTGCTATTTGGCATTGGTTCATTGGTCGTTGTCACATGTGAACACAACAGCTGTTTATTTTCTGATTCTAGTGCTAATTCGAGTTGCAATATCCGATTAGTAACCAAGTTTTTTTTAAATTGGCGCGTTTGTTTTCTTCTTTTTGAGTGGCTATGGGAAAAACGGTGATTGTATAACGTTTGATAAATACTTCAATTTGTTTTTCTTTCCATCTGACAAACATTTACGAATACTTTGATATTCTATACTTTGTTATAGAATATAGTAATTTATGCCCTTTTTCCTTAAGAAGTAAGTCGAGTCAAATGAAACTCTTTTGTTTGTTAAAAAATAATTAGTTATTTTTCCATTTTTCAAAAAGTACCATAAGCAGATGTACGGACAATAATTAATCACAGAGTATGAAAGGCTAGATGATGTGCTACGCTGGCCATCCGCGTGATATCAACCTAACCAATCAGCGTCAATCTTTTAAGCCTATATATAGAGAACAGCATAACCCTAAACGCACTCATTCGCTACCAGACATCACTCATTTCTCTTGGATTTCTTCAGTCTTTCTTTAGTTTCGCTTCGAAAGAGAACGATGAGCACAGGCGCAGCAACCGGCACGACCAAAGGTGGGAGAGGAAAGCCCAAGGCCACCAAATCCGTCTCACGCTCCTCTAAAGCCGGTCTTCAATTCCCCGTCGGAAGAATCGCCAGATTCCTGAAAGCCGGAAAGTACGCCGAGCGTGTCGGTGCCGGAGCTCCGGTCTATCTCTCTGCCGTTCTAGAATACCTCGCCGCTGAGGTATAATTCACGTCTGTCTTCTACATGTCTAATTTCGATTTCATTTGAAATCAATCCGTTGTATTCTCGATAGTTTGATTTCAATTTTTTTTTAGTCTGTTTGTATATTGTATTGATTCGATTTGGTGGTAATTTGTGTTTAGGTGTTGGAGCTTGCTGGAAATGCAGCGAGGGATAACAAGAAGACTCGTATTGTACCGAGACACATTCAGCTTGCAGTGAGGAACGATGAGGAGCTGAGTAAGCTTCTGGGAAGCGTGACGATTGCTAACGGAGGAGTGTTGCCAAACATTCATTCGACGCTTCTACCTTCAAAGGCTGGGAAGAACAAAGGAGAAATCGGATCTGCCTCTCAGGAGTTCTGATTTTGATTTTCTGTTGTTGGATTGATTCCCTCTTAGCCGCCTGCTCATGTAAAATAGATCCCTTTTTGGGGATCAAATTTGGGTTTTGGCTTTTGTAGAATATGCTCCATGACTGAATGGTATAAATGTTTGGATTGAAATCAATGGGTTTTATTCAAAATTTTCTATTGTTTTTGGTTCAATATTGAATGAATCGTTGATTCAGAATAAAATCAAAGCCGAACCAATTCCAGTGCCTCATTTCACTCTGTTGCAGAATCAGCGCTTTAATGTATCAAATTTTATCCCCGTTTCATCCAAAAAGACTGTATGAATACAAACATAAATCCACATAAAGTAAAACCAAGCAACAAGGGATGTTCAAATTAACAGAAACACGTTTACACATCAAACGGTGTAGTCATTGAGCATATTTGTTCTTGAGTTGCCGGACGAGCGAGAAAGTTCTATGATCTATCGAAGATAATTTAGACTTTGGTCTGCCTAGTATTGACACAATTCGTAAGATATCGTTACTCAACCAGAAAATATGGTTTATTAACAACTTGGGGATGTAGCTCATATGGTAGAGCGCTCGCTTTGCATGCGAGAGGCACGGGGTTCGATCCCCCGCATCTCCAATTGCTTTTGATATTTTCTTTTCTTTAACATATCCATTAGGACCAGCCAGTATTCAATTATTGAACTCTTTAAGATATTTTTGTGTACCCTAATTTCACGTCTTTACGCATAGAATCCTTATGACTTGCATCGCGTCTAGGCATATTTTTCCATATAATCCTGGATTCATGAATTGATGCTTTAAAGTTGTACTGTATATAGAGTTACCAGAGCAATCCATGCATTAAAAACTCTAGTAGGGTAATCATAGCCTAACCAATGAGTTGAAATTATGATTAGTTTTTGAAGCCAATTATATTAACCAAAACATATACATTTAGTAAATTCTGATGTTTTTTTGTTCTAGCAAATCCTTTTTTTTTGCATCCCAACTAAACTGAAAATATGATAATAAGGTGACATGATGATAGCTATGATAAAATATATGGACCGAAAAAGAAAGAAGAAGAAGAAGAATCTAGAGATATTATGCGGCCACTTAAATCGCCGGGGCGCCCACCGGATTAATCTTCCGAGAACGGACATAGCTCAGAAACTGACCGGGAAGTTCTTCTAGAAGTGCCTGCACCACCGACACTTGTCCACCTGCACCCACAAAAATTCAACATTTACTAACCAACTTTAACACTATCCTATAAAAGCATTGCCTTTGTATCGTGTAGATGAATAAAGTCTAATGACTCACTGTGGACTGCAGTCATAGGGACGAACTGAACAGTGTCCCGTGTCGCTACCCGACCAGTAGAACTCTCCAACCGGCGACCATTATCAGCATCAAGAATCTGATTTTTTATAACAAAGGCCAATTCATATATCTTTTTCACTAAAACCATAGAAGAGCCAAAAGATATACGTGTTAAACAAAACAAAAAAAATGTACCTCCATTTGTCTGAAGTCTGCGTTTCCGACACCGACGATAAGAACTGACAACGGAAGATCAGAAGCCCTCACCAATGCGTCTAGTGTACCAGCCATGTCCGTTAGAACTCCATCCTGTTCATTCACACAACCATACATTTTGTCATTGGCTAGTAAAAGATGATGCACATTTGATCCGAATCGGGTCAGAGTCATTACGTATCTCCTTGTTTTTTCAGTCTCTTACCGTAATGATGAGCAGAACAAAGTACTTGGGAATGTTTTGTGAGAGTGACTGTGAAGCAATATTAGCAGCCTTGTCGACCACGTGGCTGAACAGAGTTGGTCCAGCTAGAGAAACGTTGTGAAGAGCACTCGCATAAGCTGACATGATTCCTTCAACTCCAACAACCTGAGATGAAAAAAAGGGAATATAAAGCTCTGTGACACTGAACAGATGCAAATGGTGAAGCAAGCAAAGAAACAAAAGTTCCTTCTTGTCTTGTAAGTTACCTCGTCGCCATGTGAAGCTCCGTTCAAGTTAAAAGCATGGGAGACAGTATCATCCGATGTTCTCCCTCCAAAACCCCAAGCAGGAAAACGCCTATCAGAATCATAAAACTGGATGACCTCTCCTACTTCCATAATAGCCTGGAAAAGAAAACCATGTTTATAGATTAAGGAAAATCACAAACATGTATCAGATTCCATACAAAGGAATTGCATGGGAAGACAATGGTACCTGCTGATACGAGTTTAATCTGCCTGATGGATCATTGTAGTGCAAAGAACCTGGAGTTCGGGGATCACCATTTGAAGCTGGAAGACAAACCATCAAATCTTTAAAACTCAAGAGGTTTTTCTAAGATGATAAGAGATATAGATATAAAGTAGAAAGAAGGTGACTCACCAGTGAAGTCAACTGCAACCATGAAATTAAGTTCGAAGCCGCTGGATATGTAATCAAGAAAACTGTATTGAACTTTCTCCACAAAACGATCCACGATGAGCTGGCCTTTCAGAACCTACAAAAATCACAACAAGATATTCAAGAAAACAGTTGCAAAAATCAGGTTTTAGCCAGGTGGTTTATATGTGTAATCACCTTGTTGCGACCGTGACTTGTGGATGGATAGACAAAGTTTACAGCCTCTTTTTGGAGACAAAGTCTCTCCAATTCAGCTACAGATTTCTGTGTCCTCCTGCGCGGATCGTTACTATTGTCAGTAACAACAAAATGAAACATACGGTGAGACCCTGTAGGAGAGTAAAAGGTTGAAGGTTACCCAATAAGGTCATGAGTCCCGTTCGTATTGAAATCAAGGCATTCGATAACCAATGGGTTGTCCTGCACATATATACCAATTAAACGATTTAACAGAATGACTAGATATGGTTGGCTTATATTGAAACCACTAAGCTTACTCTGCTTCCATATTGCTGCGTA
>OVBC01001818.1:0-19899 GCA_900406465.1 Noccaea caerulescens
TCCAAACAGTTTTTATTCATAAAGGGAGATGGTTTTTTGGTAAAAAACAAAGAGATGTACTTCTCAATTATATTAAAGAGATAGATGTACCTTGACAAGCACGTAAAATATGTAAGCAGCATATCTAACGATCACACTTTCCATTCAAATAGTTTCCATCTTTTTAATATATCAATTTTATGTTCAGGCTGGTCTGATTTTGGGGCCTCAACTGTTCAATATTTTGGAGAAATCATCGGAGAAATTATCGTTGGATCCGGCCCTAGATGGAAGCGCGGCGTTACGAGGCATCTCAGTGTGTGGAAACATTCTGTTCACATTCTTAATGTCCGTTAGAATCAGCCGTCGATTAGCATTCAACAACGGACCGTTGCCCATCGTGATTGGGATCTTGGCCTTCATACTTCCTTTGTTCGGCGGCTTCTGTTTCCGGAACCTCTACACGGACAATGTGAACCCTCACTACATGCCGTCCAAGAAAGTCCTCGTCGGAGCGCACTGTGGTCATCTCGAGCCAATCCGGGATTCTCTTGCCCACCGTCACTTATTTCCTATCCGAGCTCAAGATCCTTAACTCCGAGCTTGGTCGCTTAGTGTTGTGTGCATCCATGAACAATGAAATTCTAGGGATACTTTTTAACATGGTCGCATATTCCTTTGGAACTTAAAAGACCATCTCCCCCATAACAGCCTACCGTGACATTATAGCGGCCATCTTCTTCTTTCTCATCGTATTTTTCGTTTTTAGGCCAGCCGTAGATTGGGTAATAGACCGAATACCGGAAGTCAAACCTGTGGCGGACAAGTACGTACATGCTGCAGTTTTGAGCGCACTGGCTTCATTTGCTTTCTCTACGTTTTTCAATATGAAATACCTCTTGGGGCCATTCACGATCGGCCTCATCATACCAGATGGTCGACCTTTAGGTTCTGCCTTGGAAGCCAAGTATTATGACCTAACAGTGAACATGCTGATACCAATCTCTATCGCATTCAGCACGATGAAATGTGACGTGATGAAGATCATCTACGAGTTTGATGACTATCATGTACAACGTGTTCCTTTTGTTTCTAACGCTCGTTTTGAAACTAGCCACTGGCATCGCACCTTGCTTGTGCTGCAAGTTACCACTCAAGGAGGCTTTTGCAGTTTCCATCTTCTTATGTTGCAAGAGTTTCTCGGAACTCTTTCTCTACGAATCTGCGATTGACGACTCGGTAATCCACCTGACCAAACACAAAGTTATCTTTCTATAATCCATCTTTTGATATTTAATTTACATGGTTTTTTGTTTTCTTTTTTTATTTCCTTTAATTGGCAGTATATTTCACAGGCAACGTATTCGTTCTTGGTCGTTTATGTGAACAATTTAGCAACAAAGAAGATTTATGCTCTAAGGAGCTTATTGAACTAAGAGAAAAAGGAGAAAGCTCAAGTGTGAGCTTTATTTATGTACAAGAAAAGGAAAGGAGAAGATTAAGGATTAGACACCAAGAACACAAGGATTTTGATTATAACAAAGATAATACAAAGGAGGAGAGTTGATTCAACTCTCTAAGTTCAGTTCCAATGGTGGGTTACATGGTTCTTATATAGAATAAAGAAGAGATGGAACAAGAGGAGTCTAGAACCGTGAAGAGAGAATGGGACATAGAAGTCTCGAGAGATTTGTAGAGAAATTAAAATACTAACTTATTTTCTTCTTTGTTGCAGGTGGGCTCTGTTTTGGACTTGGACTTGTCTTGCTCTCTTACAGTTTATGCGCTAATAAATTCTGGAATTGTCCCGACACTTTTGCCAAGTTTGTACTATCCGAAGCAGAAGTATGTTGGTTATCAAAAGAGGAACATCTTCAGTCTGAAACCAGACTTAGATCTCCAGATTCTGACTTGTCTTCACAAACCTGAGAACATCTCCGGAGCCATTGCGTTCCTCCAACTATTGTCCACACCGAACCAAGAACTCCCCATCGTGGTCACGGTCCTCCATCTCGTAAAGCTCGTGGGTAAAATCGTCCCTGTCCTTATCTCACACAACAAAAGCTCAAAACGGTTAACTAACAACTCTTACATCCATACCGCAAACCTTGCCTTCACCCAGTTGGAGTCGGTGACCATGACCATGTTCACTTCCCTCACACATGAGAACCTGATGCACGATGAAATCTGCACGCTCGCATTGGATCAGACCACATCGATGATTATCGTCCCGTCGGGGAGAAAATGGACAATAAATGGAGAGTTCGAATCAGACGACGAGGCCATAAGGCATCTCAACGCGTCCTTACTCGAGGACGCACCTTGTTCTACTGGGATACTAGTGGACCGTGGACAGTTCTCATGCAGAAGCTCGAGAAAATACAACGTCGATGTCGGTGTGATTTTCATTGGAGGCAAAGACGATAGAGAGGCAATCTCGGTTGTGAAGAGGATGAAGCTAAACCCTAGGGTCAATGTAACTGTGATCAGACTCGTTTCTAACCAAGAAATAGAGTCGACGGATTGGGAACAAATTCTTGATCACGAGGTCTTAGAGGATTTGAAAGATACAGAGGCCACCAACTGTATTACATATATAGAGAGGACGGTAACGAGTGGTCCTGAAGTGGCCACCGCTGTCCGACTGCTCTCTGGGGATTATGATCTATTGGTGGTCGGGAGAGATCACGGCATGGCAACACCGGACTTCTCTGGACTCATGGAGTGGATCGAACTGTCTGAGTTAGGTGTCATCGGAGATTTGCTGGCAGCTAGAGATCTTAAATCTAGGGTCTCTGTTTTGGTAGCTCAACAACAACAACAAACGTGAAAAAAATATTCGTTTAGTCTACTTTAAGGTAGAAGTTTGTCAATTTTATGGTCAGGTTCAATAGGCCAAAAAAAACAAAAGACTCCGTTGCCGGTACTCGAACCCGGGTCTCTCGGGTGAGAGCCGAGTATCCTAACCAGCTAGACTACAACGGATTTGTGAATAATTAAACATTCCTTACTTAAAACACTTTTCCAAAGTGTCTAACTTATTCTTAATTTTGTTCCAACAACTTAAGTTCAATGGATATTGCTTTTTAAATTCTTTGAGAAAATTTTGTTTTCCCATCTCACTCAAACTTTTGCCTCTAGAATTCCCATCTTGTTTTTCCAAAGTTATCAATTCCAGCAACAAACGGGTCATCTCGTCCGACCATTGGATTTTCTATTCGAAAATCAGTAAAAACATGTTTTCAATTGTAGAACACACATAAGAACGATACACATATAAACGCCCATAGGAACGATACACATATGAAAGACACACACAAAGAAATAAAGTAATAAAGGAGAAAAAGTTTGATAATAACCACCGAATGAATAAACAAAATAGTACGATACTTATGTTTGATTCTTGACTTTCTTCAGTTCGTGCAGCCATGATTGTAACAGAGTTCTAGGAATTAGGTTTTGTGAGACAGTTAACTTGTATTACGTGATAGAAATATATAGGATACCCTAATTCCAAATTTGGAGATATCGTGAATTTCAATTTTTTTTTTTTTTTTTTTTTCATCCGCAACCGCAAACGCTTGCGGAAAAGAGTTTTTGATTTCCAGCGATACGGAGCGGTACAAAGTGATACAGAGCGATTGTTGTGATTGTTATAAAACGTCAAAAAACGCTACTACCGCAGATGTTGCGTTTGCGGGTGGTAGCGGAGAAACCAATCACCACCTTAGTGTTAAATTTAAGCGTCTCTCTCCACTTCAACAGACAAATATTAACTTCAGAAAATATAATAATATTTCCTGATTCTCAAATGACTTCAAGAAAATAGCAAAATTACATATGTAGCAAAGATCCACAAGAAAAAACTTCACAAACTTTAATCCTTGCCACTTCTCTTTTCCCCTCTCTTATATTCCTGCAACCTCAACACACCAAACACATTGCAACGGTCCATTATCATCTGCGTTTGCGGCTAAACATTAAAACGCAAAGCTCTTTCGATAGCCAACATTTAAACCTCAGATGTTCATGGAGAGTCAAGAGATACCTTTGGGATTCAGTAGTAGTCTTGACTATCTGAAGGGTTAGTTGGCGAAAACGTTGAGCGTAACTCGAGCGGTGACATCGGGGTGAAGTTTGAGCTCGGCGATGTATTCTCCGGTTTCACGGATTTCAGGGAGAGAGACAAGTCGTTTGTCTATGTCTCTGCAAAACCCCCAGCCATAGAGAAGCAGATGGAAACCGTATTAATCAGGTTCTTGGAAGAACATAACAATATAAAAACCAGATTTAAGATTGATCCAACCAAACCGCAATGAACATTGTAAATGTTACCTTTGCAGCTGCGATTTGATGATGTCGACAAGGTCTTGTGCTGTGACACTGCAGGAAACAAAATCTTAAGTTAAGCAGAGGAGGATACACATGAATTTGCGAGACCCTTTAATAATCTTTGATTTGCTTAAACACAGACTTACGATCCAAATATTAGTTTGCCTTTACCGCCTTTGCGTTTAACCTTGAAAGCCCCTACGGTTTCAAATAGCGTCGCCAATTGTTGCGCCTCTTCTTTCACCTGTAACAACAAACAAAATTCTCAGGGTGAAACTTGAAAACCAAATGAAATAGTTAAGGTAATCTGAGTCAAAACACCAAAAACTTTACATGATGAGCAAATAAAAACAATCAATTGTATTCATACCCTTTGCTTCTCTGCCTCTATCCGTTCGTCTTCCATCTTCATTTCCCTGTAAAAGACAGCCACAAAGAAAACGACATAAAATTAAAGTCTCTTGCAAGTTCTCAAAAGAAGAGGCCTTAGAAAACGCAAGTAAGAGGTTTTGATATGTATTAAAAAGTGAATTACTTGAGCAAAATCGGAGTAATGAGCTGAGCCTTTCCAGTGGGCATGAGGAAGTTTCTGAAAAATCCGGCTTTCACGTCCAGTAACTGCCCTTGCTTGCCTAAGTCCATCACATCCTCTTTCAAGAGTACCTTTGAAGAAACAGAAACAAACAAGTTTTTCATTCAATCTATTTCTTTACCACAAAATCCAAAGGTGTATACTTTGAATATTACAAAACACAAGGAATCAACCATGGAGCTAAAAACTAGAAAATAATAAAAAGGTGTATACTTTGAAGTTTGACCTATACATTCCCATTTTCTCTTTCTTTCTTTGATTTCCTAATTAAACTTCACAAAACACAAGGAATCAACCACTTCTTGGAGTTTTAACTAGAATATTTTAAAAAGGTGTATACTTTGAAGTATACATTCCCAGTTTCTCGTTCTTTTCTTCAGGTTCTCTAATTTCGCTTTCCTATTTCCCCAATTTTTCTTACTATCTAAAGTGAGACAGGAGAAACAAAGACAATGTTTTTTTTGCAGTAAACCAATAAATTAAGCTTTACAAGTTTTCTTTCAACTCCATCAAAATTGTCCCTAAGCTCGAAACAGAGTAACTAAAACCCAATTCGAAGTTTTGAAGGAAACCCATGAAATGTAATTCACCAGAAAAGACTTTACCTTTCGAAGTTTCTTGGCTTTCTTCTGAGCAACCACCTCCAAAATGGACCTTCGCTGTGATACTTTTAGGGTTTCATTCGCGACGCCATTGAAGCTTTGGGGAGAACAAATCGAGGAGCTCCATGAGAGGGACAAAGCTGTAGAAGAAGCCATTGCGTAGCTGATTTCAATTTCGAGCACAGAAAAGAGCACAGTTTAGTTTAGTGTTGTTATCTTCTTATCGGCTTCGCTTTGCGTTTCTCAGTAAAAATGTGAAAGGACAAATGTTTTTCTGATGTTTCGAATTTGACCCCATAATTGTTCAATCGTTTGGTTTTCTTCCTTAAACTTTCATAAGTTAACTTCTGCGCCCCACATATTAGCATGTCCATTTAAGTCAACTCCTGGAGATATACAATTGTTCAAGCTTCTCTGATTTTTGATTTACAAGGTTGTATGACGATTGGACATGTACAATATTATATCTATTCGATTTCAGAGTGGACATAATCTCTGAACACAAAGTTCTTCTCTTTTTCATGTAAAACATATGCAGAAGCAGCTGAAATCAAAGCTAAACCTGCCAGAACCATCCGAATCTGAACATCAGAAGGAACACCGGCTGTGGCCGCGAAGAAAACCGTCGTCCCAACGAGGAACTTCTTGAGGATTTGGAAACCGTTGTAAGCTCCTTTGCAGGAGGAACAAACTTGTGTATGCTGCTCAAATCTGTCTAGCATCTGTTCATTCAAAATCCCACATTTTCAGACATGTTTGTATGTTGTGTATAAGCGTATATATGTCTATGATTGATTTGCTCACCTCGCGCTTGGTTAAGACAGTAGAAGGAAGAGGTTGGTTAGCTGCAAAGGAGCCAAACCACTCAGGCTGACTCTTGCCATGCCGTCTGAGCCAGTTTCTGAAAGCAAGAACGAAACGGTCTGCTTGTGTTGGAGTGAATGTGAGCTTTGTGTACTGTTTGTTCACGTCGTAGTCCGGTGACTCCATTGATTTAGAGAGGAATACTTTCTCTTGTCCCTGAAGTACAATCATGTCTCCGTCATAGACTAAGTTCGAAGTCCAGTGTTCATACCATCTCGGCACAACCTAAACAAGGAAACAGCATCAGAAGACTTATGCAGGCAAATCAGATCAGATTAGAGAATGGAATCAAAGTTTGTATCTTTTACCTGCCACCAAGCAGGACCTGGTACAGAGAATTGGAAGAAGTTACGTGCGCTGCAAACGATGGAACGGGTCTTTCCTGGAGCCATTGGTATATTGAATGAGCAGATCCATATCACCCACTTTTGGTTACCGACGATTGGTAGTTTTGCATCTATCTCAATTCTGTAGACAATCTTAAGAAGTTAGCAAGCTCTATGTTAACCATTTATGCATTCTGAGGGACACTAAAGACTCTCACTTGTTAAGAGAATAGCACGGAGCAACGAATTTCGCGGTTATCCTTGGATTGTCGTCGTTTGCACCTTGGAAACCCCAAGGACCGCTTGACTCCACCTTGAACGGCAATGGTTTAGCTCTGTCTCTTCTCCCTGTAACCTGTTTACAAACACGAAATCATCGCCTTGAGGATAATGATGAGAGAAAACACATTTGGGAGCATTGAGAGAGAGAGAGAGAGAGAGAGAGAGAGAGAGAAAACACCTTGTGATGAGCAAAATCGATATGGGAAGGATCAGATACATTTTCCATGAGAGTATCATATCCATAGAAAAGATCTCTTTGAATCGTCACTGTTGAAAACTCTGGTTTATCAAAATCGTCCGGCAACCTAAGAAAATGTTAAAAGATGAATGCTTTATTAAGGTCTCTGCGCTAATAAGCAAACTCGAATTCAATCCGAAGAGAGAGGCTTGTTTTATTACCTAGGAGGTTCAATTGAATTAGCTCTGTCCCATCCATTTTCATCAGGCCACACAAAGAGAAGACCTTGAGACACCATTGTTGGGAACTTAATAGCGCAAGCTCTCGGGGATTTCACAGCACGAACTTCAGGACCTGATGTAGAAGCTTGTGGAATCTTAGTGCAAGATCCGCACCCGGCAAAGGACCATCCATGATATGAACATTGCAAGTGTCCATTCTCGTCTAGCCTTCCTTCCTACACAGCCACAATGCATCAACACATAGCACATCTACTTCCATAAACTTATTGACAGCTAAAAGCTATACAAACGTCCAGAGACTGATTAAAGCTCAAAACCTCTGTTACCACTTCAATACCAGAAAGTTGACTTCTTTTTGCTCATGTCAACAATATCATATTCAAATTATGTTTGAAGCTGACATAATATTGTAATACTTTAAAGATATATACTTTACAATAAACAATCATCTCCAATAGTTTATTCATCTAATCCAAATCACAGTACCTAATTAAACTACTTGTTCCAAGAGAGGGAGATATTGAGAGTGAAAGAGAGATTACAGATAAAGGAGCAAGACGGTGAGGGCAGAGGTCATCAAAGGCGGCCCATTTCTGATCATTCCGATCGAACCAGAGGACAAGGTCTCGACCCAGGAGCTGAAACGGGGTTGGCGAATTCGGATCCAAATCTTCCACCAGAGAAACTGGATACCAGTGATCTCTCCACTTAAACTCTGAGCCTTCCTCTTCCTTCTCTCCGTTGTACTCTTCTTCGATCCGACTATCCTCCGCCGGATCTGAAGTGGGTACAGACGGCGGCGCCGCCACGCGAAGTGGGATGTTGAGAAGTTTCGGTCTATGAGGAGAAATCGAGACTTTGGACGGGAATTTCGCGGAATTAGTGGTGGTGGTGGTGGGAGATAAAAATGGAATCTTTCTGGATTTGGATTTCGTGATTGTCGCAGAAGTAGAAGAAGAGACTAGAACCACTGACATTTTACTAATTTCTACCTTTTTCTTCTCTATAGTTTGATGATGAAGCTTATTGAAGGTTCTGAAATCTGCGAGAAGAATGAAGAGGAAGAAGAGCTTGCGTGCAAGTTTGCATTATTTCCGTGGCTATCGATACCAATTTGTTGTGTTTTCACACGTGGCGGAGTTTGGCACTTGGCAAATATAAGAACGTTTATCAATTGACTTTGTTTGTTTGCTGTCAAAAATATCAAAAATCTATGGGATTCTTTCTTTTTAACCAAATCTATGGATGGATTATACCAGCAATATCAAAAATCTATGCTTCTGCATTTTTTGACAAAATGTTTAAAGTTGTTAAGATAAAAAGACACAAGAATTGTTTCCTCAGCTTGTTAACGCCAAACCAAAATATAAACTCATAAGCGAAACAATTCAATGTGACTGGTGGTAACATATAGTCAACATTTTTATTTTTATTTGAGTTTGATTGATTTACAAGTCTGAGTTATCCTTTTTGTAAAATTGTTAAACCAACACTTAACTCAAAAACATGGAAAATGTGTTAAGGTATAGAATATATATTTGTGTCTTAACTTAACGATCTTTTGATTTGATATTTCTACAAGAAAACAAAAATTAGTCAACTTCCTAATTATGTCACAACCTGATTCTAATCTTCTCCGACATCCTCATCACATCAGAGTAAACCCTATCGCCACCTATCTCCTTCCCTGAAGCTCCGGCAGCGATCCTCAAAACATCTTCAACGAGTCCGACATTACCCATTATGTCCACATGAGCTCCACTTTCGGTTCCTCGACTCTCCAACAAACTTCCCGGTGGCTTGTGCTTGTATTCCCGCACGAATGTCTCCATCCCCGATGGGTTAAACCGCGTTTTGCCTCTCCACCCCTTTGCGCACATAAACCCCGAACTTATCACCGGTACACTCTCATCTCCATCCACAAACCTAGCTCCTCCTCTAAGACACTCATCGTCTCCATCCACCTGTCCATCTATCCGGAATGGTATGCTGCTCTTGCACTTACCGGAAGAGGTTAATGAGAGCTTGTATATGTAAGATCTCTCGGTTGGAATCCCTACTCCGTAAAGACAGTGCATCTCCATCTCTGGTGCGTCCGGTAATCTGTTCGGAGCAAAAGGAACAGAGCATTGATATTTCTATTTATAGCAACCCTACTAGATATAAATAGAGTGGACAATGAAACTTTCTACATGTTTTGTACTTACTTGGTCTCGAGTGGATTAGACCAATACTTATACTCTCCATACTTAGGGTCGTCAAGATTTTCGGCAATGCCGTGAGAGAAATGAGCTTCGGCTCGTCTCATCATCTTAGGGGATAGAAATCGGAGAAGATCAAGAACGGTGGTTGCCGTGTATGCTTTGTTTTCAGCTAGTTTCACTATGCTATCTCGGCTTATTTCACTGTACTCCGACCAAAACTCTCTACATGATGTGCTGCCATTTGAAGTGTTGTCTACTCTTGAAAGTTCCTGGTAAAAAGAGCGAAACAAAGTTAAGACTCTAAAGGCCTCGGGAAGGCAAGATCTTGGAAAGAATTGGTTTATATAACCTTGATGTTAAGAGAAGAGAGTTGTGAGGACGGTATTTCAGACGCTCGTTTTCCAAAAGCTATAATTCTTCCGTACTTTGTAGGTTCTTTTACCCGTGACTCTGGTTTTGCACTGATGTTTTGTTTGTCAAGATCGGTTAGCGGCGGCTGCGATGATTTTTTTCTCTTGGAGAAAGAGCAAGTGTGGTCTTCTTCAGCGGAAGCATCAAGATCTCCCCATATGGCCTCACCGCCCTTTGGTAGTAAAGAAACTATTGAATCCCAGCTATATGACATCTGCATAAGCTGCTCGAGTGTTTGCATCTTAAGAAGTTCCGAATCCAAGAGCCCGGGAGCCAAAGCTCTAAAACCATAAACAATGACCACGCAAAAATCAAACATAAGAAGTGAAAGTAACTTTGAAACATCGATGGACCTAACCTAGCGTAAGCAATGTCTTTGCCCTCAGCGGAGAGCAAGTTACTGATGGCTTTGGGGACACCTAAAAAGGCGGGTCCCATGTTGACGACGGCTTTGAGGTGTTTGGAACACCAACCTGAACCACCACCACCGCCTCCATTGGGAAGAGGTGTTTCAACCCATTTAAGAAAGTGAAGGAAATAGATAGCCCCCATTGAATGTGGAACCACCACCACTTTCTTGTACCCATTTGTTACATACATTAGCTCGATTTGACTCTTCAGCCTAGTTAACGATTGGTCACGTACCTGCCCCGTTCGAGTCCAAAAAAACTATACATTAGTCCATACAAAACCGAATGTCTATACAACAATTTGTAGTTATATACTAAACAATAATTTGTTAAGAGTGATCATCTTTCTCTAGGTGAACATATTATGTCTGACTCTTACCTCGGTGTTATGGAAAGAAAGTCTCCAATCATAAGAGGCCATATGAAGGTTCTTGCCTTCATATCCGATTTTTGCCAAATTCTCGATGAGTGTCGCCCAAGCAAAGGGTGTGAAATTGTCTGCAGCCACCAGTCCTCGGACTGCTCGGACACGGATGCCCGATGGGTCGAGACCGGTCTCACTATCCAAAGACAAGTGCTCCAACCAGCACAATGGCCTGTAAATCAAATCAAAACAATTAAGTTAGCAACTGTAAGTAGTATAAATTAGATTTGGATAAAATCAGAATTTATTAAATCAAAATGATAACCAGGAAAGAAAATCATTTAAATGAAAAACCAAAACCACTACGTACCATCTAAAAACCAAAATCAAAACATATGATCATTCATATTTTGGGATTGATATCTAGTTATTTAAATTTTTTTATGGATGTAAGAAAATATTTGAAACGGAAGAGTGCCAAAAATACTCTGTTAAAAACTCATTAAAAATAATAATATTAATAGTTCCTTAAATAAAATGAAATATACAGTCAATAACTATTTTGGAAATGATATATTTTTATGATATAAACGATACATAAATTAATTGTGTACTGTTTCTATTCCAATAATATTTAGAAACTAGAAGTATCTTTAGATACATATGAATAATTTCATAAAATGATCTATCAAACTTAGGATTAAATAAAGATCTTTAAATCTTATAATAGTTTCCACAAAAGATCAGCTGAAACCATGTCAGACCGTCTCCAACCATAACCAAAACAAAATCTTATGATCCTAAACAGGGACTTAAAGCAAAGTTCAAGAAGAAAAATAACATTTTAACCGAGAGTGTGTAACCCCTAAACCAGACAAAACCAAACCAACATGCAAAACACAACGGTCCGGTTTGTTAGTCAACGGCGATATGATTATTTTTACCGTCTGAGGATCTCCCTAAAGCTACCGCTCCAAAGACGCTTACGGAAAAGCCCTTCGGCGCAAGGCCAGCCTTCCCAGAGCTCGAGCCCACCAGTGATAATCCCGGGGACAAGAACCACCGGATGATGCGCCTTCAAGCCTTCTCGACTCAACCGGGTCCCCGGAGACTCCGGAGCTTGAAGCATCGCCGGGACCGGAACAGAGTTGTAGAGGAAGAGAAGAAGCCACCAAGCCGTACAGAGATAGCCAATCGCCCAGCAACACGAATCTACGTAACTGCATCTCCATCTCCTTGCGCGACGCCGTTTTGGTTTTTCGGTGGTGGTGTATGCATGTTTGGCTTCGGAGATAACGGTATCCTCATTTCGGATAGTGTCGAAACCCCTAGGGGAATCAGTGGAGTTGTTCTGAACTGAGAAGCATAGTTTTCTTGAACGCAGAGATGAAGGCATCGAATAATGTGTTTATGAGCTTAAACAAAAAGAAGTAATAATGATTAACTCAAAACGATGAATAAAAGGGTTTTTATTTACATAAGGATTAGTTTCAGATAATTTGTTTGGTATTAAATGATAAAATCTTTATAAGTGCAAAGAAGGAAAGAACAAATAAGGTCGCTATCGTTCCTGAGAATATGGGGGCGATTGGTAGGAACAATTTTCTTTATCTACGGAAATTTCGTGGTCGTGGAAAACAATTTTTCTAAAAAAAATTCTCTTTTTTTTTAAATTGTTTTGTTCATTTTTTTTATTTAATCTATTATTTTGATATCTTATTTTTTTATTTAATACTATATTTAATGACATAATATAAAAAAAAATCTTACAACACTAAACTCTATAGCCAGAGCACTAAAACTTACAGTATAAATTTTATAGCTAAAAATTAAAAACTACAGTCGCAACCAATCAGATCCTATATATGAAAGCTAATAAGAAGACATAGACGACAAAGAAATAGAAAAAAACAAAAAAAAGGAAACAGAGAAACGTATGGGCTTGTGCCTTCTTGCGCCGCCTACTTAACTTCATGTTTTTTTGTTTCTAAGAAAAATTTGGACATTTGTTGGGTTGATCCGTGATCGGAGGAATATTCGAGGTGACTGGTAAGCATGTAGAAGTGTGTGTAAAGCATGAAGATTGTTAACCTTTTGGGACACTTGTCTTCATTTTTACATGCAACGCCCCCCATAGTTTTTCTTTAATTTTCTGTTGCCATACTAATCAGTAACCTGTCAGAGATAGTTGCCACAAAATGAAATACTAATTTATATTCTAATAGTAATTTCTTATGTTACAAGATATGTATTTATAAGAAAGTAAAGAAATACAAAGGAACGGTGACATCTATTCTGTATGTCATTTTGATAAATGTCAAGTTTTATCATAAAAATTGTTGTTGCATAGTATTTGAAACATAAAAAGTACCCTTTTAACAATATTCCCTTTATTTTATTAGAAAGCATCGGTTACAATTACAAAATATACACATAGTCATACAGTTTTTAAGAGATTTAAATGATTAAATTTAAATCTTCGGCTTCGGTTAAATTGATTAAGAGTTTAAAAGAAATATCTAGCCACGTTTTCCTCAATTCCCATGGCATTGGTTCTTGTCCAGCGGTGACGGTTTTACCGGTCTTTCGCGAAGAAATCTTTGACCGAAAGGAGTTGGAAGACCCAACATGTTAGACTCAAAATTTGAATCATGTGAATGATCAACCACCTCCGAAAATTCCAACGCAAAAAACCGATTGAAACCAAGTCTATTCCCAACCAAAGCTTACGGAATCATGTTGTGGATACACTAGACACCACATTGTCCACATTTCTGAGTCCATGGGACATGGGACGTGAGAGTTTGAATGTGAGAACACATAAAAATCTAATATTCTAAACTAGATTTTTACATATCTCAAATCTCAATAATAATATTTACAATTATTGACAACATCGTAATGATATTTTCTTGATTTTCAAAACGCGCTCCCTCAAACTCAATGTGGTTTTGGAGTGCATGGTAGCGAAAATTAGCGGCTTGAGATTGGCCTGGAAATGTTGGAAATGGATTGAGTAATATTTGATCAAATGGACTGAGTTATAAGTTTGTCTTGTAGTTGTAAGATTTCTCTAATGTGGGCTGTTCATTCCGATGTTATTCTTTTTCGACGGTTGGTTCTTGCCGAATTAAATGGAATTTACAAAATTACTTCATATGGAGAAATATTATATATTTGTTCTTCCTAGATTGAATTGCATACATATTTCAATTACTTGAGAATTATAAACCGAACATGTAATAAACCGGAGCCCAAACCTGATTTTCTCTGAACGGAATAGACGCCACGTTGGATACATCATGCTCCGCCTCTACATCTCTTCTTCTCTTCTTTAAAAAAATTGTCGAAACACTTTTTAAGTTTTAACACAAACTCACAGTTGCTTTTGTCTCTTTGTCTCCTTAATTCCCTCTCTTTTTCGCCTCCGATTTATTATAATTTCAGTTGAAAATCATACATAACGTAAAAGGGGGAAAAACCTTTTTCTTCCTGGGATCTATAAAACTGATATATCATCTACTTTCCCTGATTTCACTTTTTTAAAAATCTCTTATTTAATTACCTAAAGATGATAATAATAATAATTTCGATTTTCTTCGAGTGGGAAGTAGGTTTTCATGAAGAGGGAAAGAAGAAAAAACAAGCTCCGACCAAGTTCAAGAAATTGTTTGTTTTCAGTTTTGGTGAAAAAGAAAGGAATTATATATTAATTTCTCCTTTTAAATCGTTTTTGGATTTTCTACTTTCTTTGGTTGATTTTAGCTGTAAAGGGCCACACACACACCATGCCCCTTCTTGACGTCTCTCTCTGTGACTTTTGATTTGAATGATTTGAAAAAAAAAACAATTAATTCTTTTTTTCTTCATCTTCGAATTCGCTTTTGGTTTTAATGTTTTCTTGATGGAGGTTTAGTGGTTTTCCTTTCCTCTTCAAAATTTATAATATTCCTCTTTAGCTCTGTGAAGCAACTTCTGGGTTTGGTGGGTAGAGAGAATTGAGTTTCCTTGTGAGATGTGAAATTTTCAATTTTGATCATATTTCTGGGATCTTCTTCTCTCTAAGAGGCATGTCACCTGCAGCCAAAGTCTCTGAATTTCACAGAGAAGGAAACGACTGGTAAATTTTCTCCTCTCTCTCTCTGTATCTTCATGTATGTGTGTGTGTTTAGACAAATTTCAGTTGATGGGTTTTGTTCAAAATTGATTCAGTCTTCCAATTTTATGGTTTTGGTAGCTCAGTGAACTTAAAGTTTGCATCTTTTTTTTGCAATTCCTCACTTGCCAAAATCATTTCAAAGAAGATGCTCTGGATAAAACACAATTTGGCTTCTCTGAGAAATTTTTGGTTCCTGACCTGGAAAAAAATGAAGATTGCCTGATGATAATACTCATATCTCTCAAACATTGGATATATAATAACGTAAAATTGAGTTCACCTGAGAAATTTGTTCTTTTAGATATCTTAAAAGAGAGGAAGCTGGATTTTAAAATTTGCAGGTTCTGCAAAACAGGGTTGTCAAGTGATATCACTGTGGTTGTGGATGATGTGAAGTTCCATCTTCATAAGGTATAGCCTTTTTTTATTATTATTATTCTTTGCTTTCTTCTTGAGTTTGGTATCGCCTATCTCTTCTTCTGCAAGTATGTCTGATCATTGAGCTGTAGAATTTATGTAAAATCTCTGAGACAGAACCAGGAAGATCATCATCTTAGGAACAATGCTGATTCTAGCATGATGATTAGTCTAGTTAATGTTCAACTTGTTCCCATCAGTTTACTTTCTGAAACTACATAGACTCAGCTACTAGTCATGTGTACACATTTCTTATGGTTATGTAAAGCATGTAACGACTTTATTGATATATGTGTATGTATGTTGTCATTTGCAGTTTCCTCTAGTGTCAAAATGTGGAAAACTAGCACGGATGTATGAAGATTCTGAAAAATCTCTCCGGACAACGGTGCTCGGAGAGTTCCCAGGCGGCGCAGATATGTTCCTGATAGCTGCAAGATTCTGTTACGGGGCTCGAGTAGATCTCACCTCAAAATACATCGTTTCCATTCACTGCGCAGCCGAGTACCTAAAAATGACGAATGAATACGGAGAAGATAACTTGATATCCCAAGTCGAAACCTTTCTGCACAAGAACGTGCTTCGGAGCTGGAAAGACTGTATCTTGGCCTTACAAAGCTCGACTCCGGTGTTGAAAACCGCGGAAAGGCTTCAGACGATACCTAAGCTCATGAACGCTGTGTCAACGATGGTGTGCACTGACCCGAGTTTGTTTGGATGGCCTATGATGATGTATGGTACACTGCAGAGTCCCGGTGGGAGCATTCTATGGAACGGGATAAACACGGGAGCGCGAATGAGAAGCTCGGGTTCGGATTGGTGGTACGAAGATGTCTCTTATCTAAGTGTAGGTTTGTTTACAAGGCTCATCAAGACCATGGAAACGAAAGGTATACGTGCGGAGAGTTTAGCCGGTGCTATGATGTATTACGCGAGAAAGTACTTGCCGGGATTGGGACGGTGGCAGAGCGGAACAAGAAGCGGTGGTGGTGGTGGCAATAGCAGCAAAAGCAGAAGAAGTGTTGTGAGTTTTAGTTTGGCGTCGGCTTCCTCTATGTCTCCTCTTGATCAGATTGCTCTGCTTGAAACCATTCTAAGCCTTTTACCGGAGAAGAGAGGAAGGTCTTTCTGCAAGTTCTTGTTAGGTCTCCTTCGCGTTGCTTTCATTCTTGGAGTTGATGGGAACTGCGTGAAGAGTTTGGAGAGAAGGATAGGGATGCAGTTGGAGCTCGCAACGCTCGAGAATCTTCTGATTCTTAACTATTCTGACTCCGAGACGCTCTATAACGTCGAGTGTGTCGAACGAATGGTTCGCCATTTCGTGTCGTCATCGTCGCCGCGGTTACCTGACTTCTCTCCTCCGTCTTTGGATCCAGAGATGTCTCCTTCCTCTTCAGCGCCGTTGAGAAAAGTGGCTAAGCTCGTCGATAGCTACATGGCAGAGGTCGCTTCCGATGTGAATCTCAAACCGGATAAAATGCGGTCTCTTGCAGTTGCTCTTCCGGAATCTTCAAGACCCTTGTACGATGGTTTATACAGAGCGTTTGATATCTATTTCAAGGAGCATCCATGGCTATCAGATAGAGACAAGGAACAGCTCTGCAACATCATGGACTACCAAAGACTCTCCATAGACGCATGCGCTCATGCTTCTCATAACGATAGGTTACCGCTCAGAGTTGTTCTTCAAGTCCTCTTCTTTGAGCAAATGCATCTCAGGAACGCTCTTGCAAGCGGTCTCCAAGATACAGCTCATGCGCAGACCAGGGCAACGGGAGAACATATAGTTCAGAGAGATGGGTGGGTGACCGTTGTGCGGCAAAACCAGGTTTTGAAAGTTAATATGCAGAGAATGAGGTCAAGGGTTGGAGAACTTGAAGAAGAGTTTCAGAGTATCAAGGAGGAGATGATGAAGAAGAAGAAGAGAGTGAGCAAGTCATCTAGCTCCTTGAACTCACCTCGTCTTGTCAAGATGGGCTGCAAGTTTCTGCTTCCACGAGCCTCTGATGCTAAGAATGATACAGCTCAGAGCTCTGTGTCTAGTACTCCCAGATCTGCTGCTGCTGACCACGCACTGCCTCGCTCTTCTCGCCATTCAAAACACCGGAAAAGCTTCTCCTTTTTTGGATAAATCGAACTCCGAAAACGTTTATCAGATCATCTTTCACTCAAAACCCAAGACAAAGAAAGTTCCTTTTCTTGAGACTTCCCCTCCAGGAAGTTTCTCTCTTTTCATCGCCGGGAAGGCCAACAGAAGAGGGGTTGCTCTGTTTGTCAATGGGAGAAGGGCCTAAGAACAGAAACTGGTCACTGAAGTTGTGTTTCAGCAAAGCACTCTTACCATCAAGTTTTTTTGGCGCCTTTGTGATCTTGGTGGTTTTTGGGATACGGGTATACGGTGAAAGTAAATTAACTAGAGTTAGGATCTATAGAGAAAAGAGGGTATAAAATTCTTGTTTGATTTGATATGATTCTGTTTGAATCTATGTACATGTGTTGTTGTGGCTATCTATGTGTTAAAAAAATCTTGTTTTGTAACCTCGATATAAGAGCGGGTTGCTGCTTTGTCAATAACATAGGCTATTTTTTTACTGTTTCATATGCATTGAAATGTTTTGATACCCAGAAAACTGTATGGAGTGACTAAGAACTAACTACTTTATTTTTTTTAAGTTGCCTAAGTATTTATGTTATTAAAACAAATTAACACAAACTGTTTGTCAAAGACGAAAGCTTAGAATTATGAATTTGGATCAATTTTTTTGGTTTTTTTATATTATGTTTCTATCAGAAATATTATCTGGACTTTGCATATTAGGTTTTTCTTTGATGGATTCTCGAACCAGCTCCCTCACCGTCCGGTTACAATAATCATGTCTCTTCTTCCGTGGTAACAATCGAACTTTGATTTCCTATTGTGATTTCCCTTGTTCGGTCAAATTGAACATGTCCCTCTTACTCACTATGCGGCTTCATCATCAATGCTGCTGCATTTGAGGGAGAGACCCTGATTTCGTTCATGTTGAACGTGCTGCTGCTGCGGAGGACCTATTCCACGTGCTCTAATATACAAGGGTAACATCAAAAAGGTTGAAACATACATCTTAACAAAAGCTTTAAGAGCTAGGGAACACGGTGAAGTTACAAGCATACCGATGCTGACTAACGATGTCATGTGGTAGTATCGTGGGCTCATCCTTCACGTATGTATTGTTTGCATGAAACTTGAAACATACATCTTAACAAAAGCTTTAAAATATTATTAATTAATTTGTTTGTTGTTTAACATGTGTACATTGTTTTCTTTGTGTGTAGGAAACTTTCCTAGTCAGTTGGATAATGGAGAAAGACATCTGGGATGAGTCTTCTTTTTCCAATGATGGAGATTCCGATTTAAAACATTAGAAATGGAGGCAGCATGCAAATGGATGGGCGACCGATTCAACATCCAATAAATTTTGAGTCTCGTAAATGGTTGTGCAAATTCTTGTTTGATTTGATATGATTCTGTTTGAATCTATGTACATGCATGTGTTGTTGTGGTTATCTATGTGTAAATCTTGTTTTGCTACCTCAATGTACAAGCATGTTTTCGCTTTGTCAATAATATAGGCTATTTTTTTTTATTTTGTCAAAGACGAGAACTTAGAATTGGTTTTTTATTTCGTAGGAATCTTGAACGTTTGGGTTTTAACTTGAGCTCTTTTGTGCCCTCTTCGTTTGGCAATGGTCTGTCACTCGATTGCGATTGTGACTATCCCTTTGCAAACAAAGGAAACCGATTAACAAAAAAGAAAAAAAAAAAGAAAAACAAGCATCATAAATGATTAAATGACATTTAACCTGAAAGATAACCGAATTATAATTGATGAGTTCGATTATCCTCCACTATATAACAAACCAGCCCTTGGTGTTTTTTTTTTTTTTTTGGGAACCTTAAAGCTTCAACCTTTATGGTTTTTTTCCTTTGGGTTTAAATTGATTGAACCTTTTGATTCAGAACTAAACCTTGATATGGAACATGGAGGAGAAGAAGTTGCGGATCGGATAAGTCTTGTATGTTATATGCCCTTTGATTTCTTAAAGTTTCAACCTTTCTTTATTATTTTGTTAGATTCGTCATATTGCCATCTCTATATCAAACATAGAAACTGGATCTAACTGTCTGTGAGGTTTTTTGTTGAGGCAATTTTTGTGCTTTGTGTAGGTTGTCTGAATCTTCCTATATCTTCAAAGTCTTGTACTTTTGCTGCATCCAATGTGTTTAATTAAGGATCTTAAATCTAATTGTTTCAGGTTCCACAAGGGGCTTCAATGGATTGTCTTCCAGATGAGCTTCTTCCCAAAATCTTGGCCTTTTTACCCACCAAAGAAGCTGCTTCAACATCTACTCTCTCCAAGAAGTGGAGGACTCTGTTTGCTATTCGGGATAATCTTGACTTTGATGATGATTCCATCTTTTCGAACCACCCCGACGAAGAAGGTAAAGGTGTTGTAAACTGCAGGAAACTGCAGGCCAGCTTCATGCTTTTGTAAA
>OVBC01001819.1:0-19892 GCA_900406465.1 Noccaea caerulescens
CGCTCGCTTGTTGTAACCGCAGTTGTTTGGTGCTTTGCACCTGTCTCATTATATATTTTATCAGTTGACAAAAAAAAAAAAAAGAAGCACTAAGCCACTAACCAATATATAAATATTTTCACACTTGTTCTCATGGAGGAGCATCCTTACGTTCTACAAACTGTAACTATAATTCACCGAATCACTATATCCCGTCAATCTTAATTCTTAACTCTTAAGTTCTAAACTAAATACTTGCCTTTAGTTGGAAAAGAATAATCTATAACTGAATCTCAATTGAAAGGAGAAGACAAAATCGACTTGAAGACACAATAATATATAAACGAAACTCAAATTGCAATATATACAAATCGACTCGAATATGAAAACCAAAATACCTTCTTATGACTTCAAGTTTAAGTCTTCAACTCTTAATCTTCTTCTCGTTATTATCTTTCTAGGGTTACGACGATATGTTAACAGAGCAGGAAAAGAGCACAGGGTACATCAATCGTCTTTTAAATTAACTTACAGTAATTACTAATTGGGCTTTTAAGTTAGTAGAATAACAAATATCTCCCACGTTTCCAAAAAAGGTCGTATGTCACGTTTTGGTTTTGGAAACGGACGTTTCCCACACGATTCCAAATAGACAATTTCCTGAAACGTGTTTCCAAGCGTTTTCGACGCGTTTCCGGTTCCGAAACGTTTCGAAACGTGAAACGCCTTAAGATTAGCGTTTCCGTGCAACGTAGTTTAAAAGGAAGACGTGCTAAGTCAAATTTAGGGAATCTTGGTAATAGGGTAGTTTTTATGTTTGATACCCCTTGGCCCCATTTTGATTTTTCTAAACTTTGAGCTTTTTTCTTGGAACCACCACCATACCCAGTTACCCCGAGACTACATAATTCAATTGAATTGTTACCTTTAGTTCAACTTATATGCGTTTAACAACCTTCTTCAGTCGTAGGAAACAGAAAGCTGAGTAGTATTTATCCCACAAAAAAAAAACTATTGATGAATTCATACAATATGAGAATTTAACACCCTTGATCATTTCAATTTAAAAAGACCAGAAAAAATCCTAAGTTTTTAAACTTCTACTGTAAGTTTCCATAGTATCTATAAAACATTTACAAAAATTTATATGTGAAAATATAATTAAAGAATCTCTGTAGAACCAAAAAAAGAAGAAGAATTCGGACAGAAAGATCAAACAAGATCAGACAATATAAAAGAAGAGTTCTAAGTCTTGACGTCATTGCTTTTCTTGCTGGGCCCAGATCCTGGACGACTCCCTCTAGGAAGAGCATTCAACACTAACGAGCCGAATTTTCCGGTGGCGACTTCAGGAATAAAAGAATATTCCTTCTTTGTCTCCGACGCCTCGCCTCCACAACCAACCACCGCCTTAGAATCAGGAGCGATCTCTCCGGAAAATATGACGTTATCGATGACCGGAAGAAATTCTCCGGGTAAGATCCTAGCCGTCGATAGAGAAACCGAGATAAGAAGGAGAATCAGAAGTAAAGATCTGCTTTTCGCCATTTCTTACAAATCTTCTTATGGACTCTGTTTTTTTTGGGTTTAATTAGTCTACTTGGTTTGATTTTGAAATCTGAAGTGGGTGAAGATGAAAGTGAAGATGAAAGAGAGGAGTGTCTACACATATATATACGGAGTGAGTGTGTGAGCAGAGAAAGGTCAATGGGAGTTGAAAAACTTACGCGGCAAGTGTCGGACTCATAGAGTTGAAAGAATCAGTCTTTTCTAGTTTACGGTCCAACTAAAATACCATTTTTTAATTTCTAATTTGTTTTAGTCTTTTAGTTTTCCTTTTAAAATCCTGAACGTATGTATGATAGCTGAAAAAAATAAACAAGACACGAAATTCGGTTATCAAATTTAAATAGCGTTTTTCTGTGCAAGACACGAAACAAAGTTAGGAATAAACAAGCTCATGAATTATAAAAAGAAAATGAATTTTCTTACCAAAGTTAAATTCTTGTTTTTCCAAAATGTTATTCAGTTTAGCGTTTTTGTTGTTGAACTTCAAGCTTTACTAATCAACAAAGATGTGCTAGTTTACAAATCGGACTTTAATGTTTTTTTTATAAAAATAAATAAATAAATTTAAAAAAAAAAAGAGTGAAAGAGACAGTAGAGAAAATAGAGAAAAAAAAAAAAACGTTTTATAGATGAGTCCAGGAATATGATATCAAATTATAATTGTGCTGAAACTGATAGATTACTTTTATAGTTGATCTTGAATTATTTATGAAAATTTGAATAACATTTACGAGTTTCACAATATTAAAAAGAATGTAATATGTTTGTTGACCGTATATTTATCATATGGGATCATCAACTATACAAACATGTTCATACGAGTAAAAACAATACTCCGAAGGAAAATAACTGAAGAAAACATCTTCTTCGATACTATTAGTCCAATTAATTCTCTTAAATCATTGCACATATTAGATGAAAAATTAAAAAGAAGTTAATACTAGTAGTATTGTACACTTCATTCATTAATGGAGTATCCAATCCAATCCAACCGCTACCAATAAAAGAGGGAAGCACCGTCAGTTTTGACCGTGTCCTTCTTGTTCCTCAAGTCTCTTCCACACGCTCACACTCACACCGTCACACGCACGCACATGCTTTTACACTTGTATATTTGTTGTATATCAACGTGTGTGTGAACATGGAGTAACTTTTGTCTCCTTCATTAGCCGAGCCAACAACTTTCAACCTTACTGGTAGATAACAAGAATGTCATTTATTGGATATTGCGGTGGACTTTATTGACTTTGCGCTTGCTCCCGATATAGTTAAAAATTGGATCTCTAAGCGTAGAAAGCAGACATATTTTCTTGTTGTTAAATAGGTATAGAAAAAGCAGAGTTTTATACTTTATAGTACTCATACAGAAAGTCATTATGTGGTTGTTGGGCCAAAGGCACATAGATAATAGACCATATGCAAGCATACATACCACGGATCAGTTTGTGTCATAAATTGAACAATTTATCCATTTACATGAGCTAATTTATAATCAATAAAGAATAAATACGTCACTGTTTGAGTTGTGCCATCATTTATTGTAAAATACTTCATCTAAGTATATATAGACTTCATACAAACCCAAAGAAAAATGTGATTATTGGGAGACTTAAGAAAAAAAAAAAACAAGGATTTGTAATCTTTATCCGTAGCTTTAGAATATACAAAAAGTTTTATTTGAAACCATTACATATGCTCTATTGACTTTATTTTTGTTTTCAGGTTCCACGGATGGCACGAACACGTTCTTGAATCAACTCCCTTTCCCAATCTGCAATGTCCTCGAATGCATTCTCAGGGAGATTCTCAAATGGCTCTTTCCACTGATCGTTCTTCTTGGCCAGATCATACGTCGCGCCACGTATTGCTCCTTTGTTAGGCCCACATTGACGCTTCGACACCAACGCGTCGTAAGCCGTGTTCAGCTGTTTGAGAGTGAAACAAACAAAGCAGAATCAGATCGCAAAATAAAAGTTGGAAACTTTGTTGAAGCTGAGAGAGTTTTTTTAACTTACGTTCATGTCACAGAACCAATACATATAAGCAATCGAAACCGCAGGAGCTCTTCCCAATCCTGCTGTGCAATGCACGTAGACTCTTCCTTTACCTTGAGAAACCGCCCATTCCAATGAAGAAACAGCTTTTGGAAGCTGGCTTCTTAACGAAAGTGGATCAAAGTCTTTAGCCTAATACAATCGTAAAACAAGAAAACTCCAATTGTTGTATAACATTCTCATGATTCCACATTTTTTGAAACGCGATAAAATGTTCCTTACGGGTCTTCTCATGTGACGTATTCCGAGCTCTTTACATCTTCTCACAATGGAGTCAAGATCGATTCCCCAATACTGGATGTCCTTGTCTTGCTGCAAGTTGAGTATGTAAGCAACGTTCTCTTCCTGCTTCAAGTGATCTATGTCCTCTGGTTTCTGCGGCTGCGACCCTACGATCAGCTCGTCTCTTATCAATGTATAGTTCATGCCTGTAGAAAACATCCTCGATTCAAATCTTGCAAGAAACAAGAGAATTCACTAAATTGTATCTTGACATACCCAGATCGTGGTGATACTCATATGGGCTCCTCATCAGTCTCTTCATAGCTGTATTGTAATCCTCCATCTTGTTCTTGGAGCTCAGAGAAACTCCATTCGTTCCTTGATTCTCTCCAACTCCGCTCCCTGAGATTTTGCAAGCAACTTTGCTGCTCAGATTTCTGGGAAATCTTTGATCGGAGGATGACTTACCAATCGAATTGAGCAAACAAGATTTCTCGTTTTCTCGGGAGTATCTAGTAACCGAGAAAATACAGCTCTTGATTCCAATGACACTCATCGTCTCTCTCTCTCTCTCTCTCTCTCTCTCTCTCTCTCTCTCTCTTTCTATCTATCTCTTCTTCTTTATCACCTGATGCAACAACATTGGAAATCTGTCCGTTTTACAATGATAATAAATTGATAATGGTCACACAAACCTTTCGCACGAATGATAACGACATTGTTGTTATAATTGGGCTTTTATCCAATGGGCCTTAACTATTATTAATTTATTGTAGCCCATCAAATAAAGCCTAATTTTTGTCTGCAATTCCCTCCTTAGGCCGGTGAAAATGGTGAGTTGATCTTGTGTGTCGTATACTTGAATCCGATCTCTCCGATTTGCAACTCTGAATTCATGAGATAAAGAGAGAGATAGACTTTGAAATATTATATCACTGAAATTCAATACCAAGTGGTTCTTATCTTTCGTTTTTAGTGAAAAGACTTTTGGTTATTTTGTTTACTCCTCTGTTTCTACACTTCTCTTTTGAGTAAACTTTGATTTGGGTTTTGGTTTGTGTTTTGTTTTGGACAGCACTGCTAGTGCTGTGACGGTGAGGAGTACCATTAGGCGGCTGAGAGAGCAAACCGAGAGCTAGAACCAAGATTCATAACCGTGATCACACATAACTCATTTTTCTTCTATCCAATATTTGAGCTGTTTAAGCTCTTTTGTTTGTTTGTTCAGATTATCCCAAAAATCCCCTTTTCTTCTCTATTCGATAGACTCCTTTTGGATTCATCTGATTTTTGTTTCTGTATTGAACCTACCATTGACCAAGGTTTCTTCCTTCTCAATCAAATTCTTGTCCGATTTGATGTCTTGATTAAATATTTTTCGATAACATATGTAACAAACAAAAACCAAGCTTGTTACAAAACTGATTGAGTATGATTTACATTTCTCAACATGAAAAGTCTTATCGAGATCTAAAATTTACATTTTTCTTTCCCTTTTTATACAACTTTCTTTTCCAAAAACAAAACTAGAAGAGAAATAATTCAATAAAATCCATTCACTCGTCTTTTTCTTCCTAGAAAAGAAATCAATAGTAATAGTAACAAAAATGTGAAATCGAAAAGAAACAAAAAAATCTAAACAGTAGTAGGAGTCTCGCGAACTTTCACAACTCCATTATTACTATTGACAGCGTCTTCTTCAACTTTCCTTTCCAAAAATCCAAATTTCACCATACCTTCTTCTCCCCAATCCCACAGATGCAGCACGATGTAGGTCCCAATCCCTCCGACCAATCCGTACGCGATCGAGTACGTCAACGGCATCAGAATCATCGTCACGAACGCCGGAATCGCCTGCCTCATGTCTTCCCAATCGATCTCCGTCACCGATTTCATCATCATCACTCCCACCAATATCAACGGCGGACCAACCGCCCACGCCGGAATCGAAGCTAGCAATGGCGTGAAGAACATCGCCAGGAAGAAATAAACCGCCACCGTAATCGCCGTCAGCCCCGTCCTCCCTCCTTCCCGTATCCCCGTCGACGATTCGATGAACACCGTCACCGGAGATGTTCCCAGAAGCGATCCGATCACAATCGCAGACGCATCGGACATGAACGCGAAATACTGCCCCTCGAAATCTCCTTTCTCGTCTACGAATCCGGCGAATCTAGCCATGGAGTAAAGCGTCCCCGTCGTGTCTAGAATGTCGACGTAGAGAAGAGTCACCAGAGCTTCCCAGAAACGCCCGTTGCTTATCCCGGAGAAGCTCAAAGCTCCGGCGGTGCGCTTGATGACGTGTACATCGACGATTTTTTTGAAATACTCGTGAGCGGCGTCTCCGGCCGGTGTATTGGGAAACGCCGTTACCTCGGTGTTACGGAACCACGAAACGGCCGTTACGAAGACGATCCCGTAAATCATTGCTCCTTTCACGTTCTTCACCAAACAATAAGCTATGATCACGAATCCGACGATCCCTAGCCAGAACGTGGGGCTCTCCATCCGTCCGTGGATGCACATAATGTCGCCGGAAACTACTCCTCCGGCGATTAAACTGACGGTTCCGTTAGCCGACGTTATGACGGGAGCTAACGATGCTCGCGACGAGCTTGGACAGGCGGCGAGAGTGACGAGAGTGGAAGGGTTGTAACCGACTAAACCGATTCCTTGATTGTTCTGTAATCCGATGAAGGCGAGAAAGAGTCCGATACCGGCGGAGGAGCTGATTCTGACAGGTTTGGGGACGAGTTTCGCGAGCTTTGCTCTGAATCCTAATGCGGAGATGCAGAGAAATATCAGTCCCTCGATGAAAACGGCTGCGAGAGCTGTCCGGTAAGAGATTGACCCGGATCCGTGAAATCCGACGACGGTGTAAGCGAAATAAGCATTTGTTCCCATTCCCGGAGCAAGAGCCAAAGGGAGATTCGCCATCACTCCCATGATCACACACCCGATTAGAGACGAAGCTACGGTGGCGATGATGAGATCCTTCCGAATACCTTCGACGCAGGCGGCGTAACCGGGATTAACCGGGTCGAATTTGCATGTCACATCGGGTTGGATCAATCGGAGACCCGGTCCGGTACACTGGGAAGGTAGGATCGTTGCGTTTGAGCAGAGGGGAATACAGTCGGAAACAGAGCAAGTTCCACCGGAATCAGAGAGGATGGATGCGTTGACCGCGAGAATATAAGCCATGGTGAGGAAAGTCGCTGTACCAGCACGGAGCTCCGTCGTGAAAGTTGAATTCCGTTCGGCGAGTTTGAACCGCTTCCCAACCCGGCTCGAGCCAACATACGTGTTGAGTCGGTTTAGTATCTTCGGCTTGGGTCTATTACTACTAGAAGGTAGTTCTTGCTCCATTAGAGATCACAGGAGATAAAGAAAAAGAAAAACCTTTTTTTTGTTTTCCTGGTTTTGTAATTTAGTGAAGAGAACAAGGTGCTTATATATATATTACCACTGTGTATATATATATATATATGACAAGAGCCAATAGGAGAGATAAAGAGATAGTTACGAAGCTTTTATATGATTAGGGAAAGAGGAAAGATTCTGGTTAGACGAAGGGGATCTTTAGGAGGAAGGGGATCTTTACATGTAATGTAACCATGTGTCCACGATTCTTTGTTGTTTTTATATAAAAACTGTTACCATTGAGATCGTTCGGAGATTGGAAATGTATTTTATTAGTCGACAAAGATAAGAAAAGTGTATTGTACTATTATTCCATTTATTTAGACGTATATTAAGACAAGTGTATCTTTGACGTTCTCATTAGTGAAGATATCATATTCTTTTTTTTTTTCAACTGATATTGCTATCGGTGGTGTGAATTCATTTTTAGTAAAATCCAAATGCGTATTAAATAGTAGAAGATTAAAAAAAAAAAAATTGCTCAGTTATATTAGTCAAATGGTTAGTATACGATTACGTACGAAGTTTGAATTATTAATATACTTCTTTAGATTATGTGCAAATTCTTTCTTTTTTAAAAAAAATTGTGTTGCAAGTTGAGTCATCTGCCTTGATCTCGTGTACAGACGACATCTAGTATAGTATTGGTATGTGTATGTAGGTAGATACGTTGATTTAAAATAGTGAAATATCACTTGTGAATAATATATATTGTTGTTCATTATAATATAATGAGTGCATTCGCTTTTTGCAATATAAATTAAACAAATTTGATGATCAATGTTGAGTTCTTTTAATTTTAAAATAGATTTTAGTTTATGTCAAAAAAATAAAAAATAGTTAATGGTAAATGGGCGATGCTATAATCGAACAAAGTCAAACATAATCGGACTTTATTAAAAAAATCAACTGGTAAAAGTTCTCTAATGGTAGTATAACTGGTACTATTTGTTTTTGAGTTTCATATGATATGAACAACTGCGGCCATTATTTGATTTTTTTAAAAAAATAGCAGGATTATGGTGTGTGCACGCATTGGTGCAATTACACGCAATTGCGGCCAAATAGAAACGTTACAAAGTTGGCTACAAATTCAAATGTGAACAACTCTTAACCAACTCTTCGTATTTATTGACCAACTGACTTGAGCTTCTCAGTATTTAATTTTGAAAATTTCCAATCATCTATATAGACTTCTTATTATTCTGAATTTTGTTACTTATTGACCAGTTTTATTTAAATATGATATTTTGCAAAATTAAACGTTCTTTCGTCTTTGAGCAAGCTAGTTTTCACTTTACGAACTGAAAGTTTGGTTCGTGGATTTTTTTTTAAGAGAATTTATTTATTTTTGTTTCAAGTGGACCATCGTTGTAGTCATTTTACTCAATTTCTTAGTGGGGAGTCAAAGATATCGGTTTGACTACAATAATCGAGTAGGTTTGGATTCAATAAATATACAATCGTACGCTACTAAAAACTCACACAAAAATACACTAAAGTTTTAGCAAAAAAAAAAAAAAACATAAACTATAAGATTTTTAAATTTTCATCTTACGGTTTAAATAATTATTTTCAAATTATTGCACTGTATGCTTATATATCTAAATGACGTCACACTGATCCAAATATAAACAAAATTCTAAAAAGTAATTGATTTTTCTTTTTTTATATCATCAACCGCACGTGGACATAAATACGAATAAACTTACTCTTTATTTGATCACAACATTATACACTAAAGTTTTAGCAAAAAAAAAAAAAAAAACATAAACTATAAGATTTTTAAATTTTCATCATACGGTTTAAATAATTATTTTCAAATTATTGCACTGTATGCTTATATATCTAAATGACGTCACACTGATCCAAATATAAACAAAATTCTAAAAAGTAATTGATTTTTCTTTTTTTTTATATCATCAACAGCAAGTAGACATAAATACGAAGAAACTTACTCTTTATTTGCTTAAAATTATTAGTCTGGTATAGGTTAGAGATCGATTTTCCTCGATCGTAGAATTATTAGATTTATCATATTTGGTTATATAGATATAGATTTTTGTTTTCGATCTATTTGAATATTCAGATAGATGGTCTATCCGTGGGCTGCACTTCCTAAAAAATTAGTTTGAGCTTTTTGATAGGTATGATATTTACTTTGAATTATAAAAAAATTATTAAATCATTTTAAGTTTTGCAACATAAAATTTTTAGCGATGTTTTCTATCTCATGTGTACTAATTCGATAAATTACTTTTGTAGGAAAACTATGAAAAATATAGTAAAATAGTATCTAACGTTTTTACATTCACCGCGAAAAGAGGTAAGTTTTATAAGAATTGAATTCCGAATGACTTGTAAATGATTCTGTTTTGTTGAGATAGTGGACTATGCATACCTTTTGTAGTATACCTATTTTTTTCTGTTGAAGATGTAGAATAGAATACCTATTATTCAGATATTCTAGTTATATTTGAACACATGTAATATATCACAATTAATTAGATGTCCCATATCTTGTGTTATTGACCTTGTTGATCTCCTCACATGTAGGAATTCTTATCGCAACACAAACAGATAATGAGATTACGGACAAAAAATGATTAAAACCTACATAAAGCTCTAGCTAGACTTGTTATGGAATGTTTTAAATAGCTCGTTATACCGTCTCAGTCCAAAACTCCAAATATTTTTGAATATTCGTGTAAGTTTTTCTTAATAAGTTGACACACTGAAATATATAGTATTATTTGGTTTGTGAAATTATATCAATTATTGGGAAATGGATAGGTGGTGGCCGACTTCACGTGAGGAGATGCCCTCATTGGGCAGTCATTAAGCCTTTAGGGTAATAAATTTGCAATTAATAAATGCATTTCAACAACTTGAGTACTTGACAACAAATTCGTTTATTTTATTTTTGGTAAAAGTTCAAACATATTTATGTTCTCGACCATAATCCGACTGCTCCACCTTGTGTGATTTTATCTCGTCCACATAACTAAAAGATTGGTTTCTAGATAAGCGATTGAACTATTTGTATTAAGAGAAAAGAAAAAAAAAATCAATTCTAACTAGTTGGATTGATAAATTTCCCAAAAAATGACGGTCGTTAAATATTCGCTTACGAGTTATGGCCTTTTCAATAGCATACACTATTTTGAAACAAAACAAAGCTTCTACAACTGTTTATATAACGAAAAAAGAGAGTATAATTTAAAATTATAACTAATTAAAATATATCAGTAACATATTAAAAGATGGAATATAGTATATAATTTTTAACATAAAGACCATTAAGGTCTCGCATATAGCGAGCAGAAGGTGTGATGATCATTCTTTGTGAATTAGAATAATTCTTTAAAGATATTGATGTACTAAGACACTGAAAGATAAGTCGATTCCTAATATTCCAATTATAGCCATATTCATTTGAAACCCATCAATATCTGTCTACCATTTTTGTTCATAAAAAATACATGTCGACCATTTTGTCTCTAATTAGTTATCATTTTTTGGGTAATTGTTTTAGAGGCTTATTCGAAAATAAGGCCGTTAAAACAGTAATTGATGATGCTACAATAGTAATAAAGAAAATAACATTTAATTGATGATGTTCTTAGATGTATGGGTAGTGTGACTAGTGAAATGATTTTATAAATTTAGACAAAAAAATTACGGCATTACGCTATAAATATCCCGTAAACATGCTAATTACCTTTCTATGTTTTAATTTGTTTTATTAAAATAAATATGTTTTCTTTTTGGGCGAAAAGAGCTAAGATAAAAATGACGTTTTAAGTTTTTTAGTCGCATGCTAATTTTTTGCCGACTATTTTACTGCATAGTCTGTATCATTTTTCGAATGATATATATTATACTTACCACTAAGATCAAAGATACTGATAAATATTGTATAAAACGTCAAATTATCTTTCTCAAAACAAAAGTCAAATTATTATTATTATTTTGAAAGCTCGCAAATTGAAATACCAAAAACAAAACATCAAAAACCGACCACCACGACTTAATATAGTTTTAAGGTCGGTAAAAAGGAACACAATTCGACATGTTTCCACTTTGTATCCAACTTACAAATATAAAAATTTATTTTCTTTCGGTTCTTTTTCTATTGGATAAAGTATACAATAAGATCTTCAATTACTGGGTCCTCTCCCTCCAAAAAAAACTTGGAGCATTTTATTTAGAAGAGGAACACCCCCTAAAATACTCTGTTTAGAAGCATTATTGGTTTTTAGAAGCATTATATAAAGTTTTGTTGAAATATAAAACGAAATGAAAGTTCTCTGAAAGTTTTTCTTGGGAAAGTATGGGTTCGACCACTCTTTTTGAGCTGTCAGTTTTTTGTTCGCTTCCACATGATTTCGGCAACCAACCAGGCACTATAATATCTGTCAAATATATGAATCTTCGCATCGTAATTTTCATATATACTAGTCTATAACTAAATATAATAAAGTTGTATACAAATACAAGTGATAATTAAAAAATCTAGACATTGATAACAAAAAAAGAAGGGTTGACTGCCTAAACCTGCCCCAAGTCATGACGTTTCGCATATTTAAGATTTGTTTCTTTGTATTGCATCCATCTTAGAAGGAATTACTAGTATTGGTTAAATCTGATTTAGCCCAGAGTTTTCTTTTTACTATCAAATTTAGGAAAAACAAAACTCATTAGTAATGAACTAGACAACCAAACAATTTATTTTTAACTAATTAAATCAAGGTACTTACAATAATAAGAATATATAAAAAGGGACAAAATGGAATCTGAAAATGGAAGCTGCTGAGTAGTATAGAGAGGAACAGAACAAAGGGGAGAGCATCATGGAATTGGGCTCAATCAGTCACTTTAGGATACTTTTCAACAAAGTAATAAACCTCATGGAATTGGCCTTAAAGTGAAAGTCAGTCTTCCTATAACATTTAGGGCCCGACAAGTTTAAACGCTGCGGTTGCGATTGTGGAAATTTGCGGAAGCGGGAATTTGCGATTAAACGCGTAATTAAGCTGTTTGTACGACTGGTATATCGATTCATAACGGTTGCGTTTGCGGAATATTTTTGACTGGTTAGCCATGGTAGCGAAGAAACCAATCACCACCTTAATTTGTTGGTTGTATCCACTATCCTCCTCTCGAACAAAATTCTAAACAACATATTTCCTAACTGAATTCATTTATTTAATTTATTACTAACTCAAATCAAATTAATATCTGTGTGGATCATTAAACCATCCACTTTTTTTCAAAGCGAAGCGGCTAAATGTTTCATAAATTCTTCAAAGCCAAACGGCATATTTTTGGAAGTTCATATCTACAAGACATAAAACGGCTTATACAACTTAACATTAAAACCCCCCAAAAACACATTTAATTTTGCCTAGAAACTCTAAAACTCCTTATATTATGAAACAAAAAAAAACTTCAAAACCCCTTATATTATGAAACAGAGGGAGTACAAGACATATTTTCGAAGTTTATATCTACAAGACATAAAATGCCGTATATTGAGGTATTATATATTTGGAGTTTATCTACATATTTAAGCGATTTTAGTAGAATGTGATTTCCGGATACCATAAATCGTCTTAAAAACAATTTAAAATATGTATGATTAGATGCAGTGGATTTGGGGGATATTAAGAAAGTTTAATCAGTGGAGGGGTTTGAACTTTATAATGATGGAGTTGGCCAAACCAAAGTGATTAGTGGCGAAGTGTTGGCCTCTACTTTTTTTCCCTCTTGTGTTCATCTTGCTTCTTCTTTTATACTACAACCCACTAAATTTTTATTAAATAAATTAAATTTAGATCTGTCACTTAATGATTTTTTTAAATAAGCAATGATACATACACCTTTTTTTTTCAAGACTATATATTGGCCACACCATATTTAATTCGAATTGTGGTTCTTTATAGTATGCTGCTAAAACAATGGGTCTAAATGGTAATCGCTAAATGTTGCGAATGTGAAATATGGCATAATTAAATGATAATTTTTTGAGGAATCTGGCTGATTAGTTAGTAATGTGAATGGTAAACAGCTGAATGTTGCTGAATGCGGAATAAATACTTAACAAATTATTTGTGTAACAAAATAATATAATATTTACATAATTAAATTAAAAATAATAAAATATATATTTATGGAATAACTAAATAATAGTTAAATCAAATAAATTATTTAAAATATTTAAAAATTTTGATTTCATAATAATTTTAAGCATGAAAATTTAAAATTAAAATATACATTTAACAAATATAATAGATTTGATATTAGCAATTCACTAATTAAATTTTTCTCTTTCTGGTTAATTCCCGCTCGTATTGTTTGCATATAAACACTATCCATTTTTTGGCAATTTTCTAATTATTATTTATTAATCCAGCAAATTTTGTATTTTTGCTAATTCAAATGGATTCAGCAACGTTCCACAATTTGAAAAATATCAGTTAACAAATTATTTGTGTAACAGAATAACAAAATATATAACCGGTTGATAACAAAATATTTACCTTGTTAAATTAATAAAATAAATAAAATATATACCTGTAAATTAACTAAATAATAGTTAGATATAATAATTATTTTAAATATATAGAATTTAGGAATGTGGATACATAATAAATTATTAAACATCAAAATTTAAAATTAAAAGTATACATTTATATAATATAATAGTTTTAATATTACCAATTCATTAGAATAAATGATCTCAGGTAACCAAAAGGTAAAAGATTTATGTGTTTTTTTGTTATTTTGTGGCATTAACAATTATTAAATTAAAAAAAAAAGCAGTTATATTTGTCACATTCCACAAATTCCATCGAATATTATTTTACAATCCACAATCCTCAAATTCTAATTCTGCTGTATTCCTCAAATATAACCGGTGTCACAAATGAAAAATTCAGCTACATTCCACTGAATTCCTCAATTCAGCTAACACCAGTTAGACCCAATATCACGTTTTGAAAGGACAAAAAAATCAATGAATGTAAGAAAATACTTAACTTTTCAAGATTTCGATAAGAACCGGTTGTAGACTTTTGTCTCATTTTTCTCTAGAGTGTGTAGCTGTGTAGGCAACACAAGCAACATCTTGTCCTCTTGTGATGTTAGTTGCACGATTTTACTTAAAGAAAGATCTCTTCTTTGAAAAAAATACGTGAAGATTATGTACTTTTTGAATGTAACATACAAAGGGTTTTCTAAAAAAGAAGGGTGCAGCACAATCATTAGTTTGGAAATATTCATCTTCGTATTATTTTATCCAAATACACGAAGCTATAAAGTTTATATGATACAGTATTCGGCGTATTAGTACTGATATAATTGCATCTAAAAACAACATATTTAGCTGGGGTTGAAAATCCACTCATCTGTACCATTGTTTTGGTCGGTCTTTTACATTATCCTCTCTGTGTGTCAAAATCAATATTTTGCTGGCTGGGAGAAGTGGACCCATTAATTCTCTTTTGTACAAATTCGTCCAAAAGTCGCATTACAATCATATCCACTTAATTCATATGAGAATAAATTAAGATAAATAAAAAGCTCAGATCCAACTGAGTGAGTACAAATTTCAAATTCCTAACTTTCTTATTTGCAACTTGTTTCTTCTGTGATTGCTTTAACAGAAACGTGTCATTAACCTGCGCAGTTATAAGCTTAAGTTAGTTTTGTTAATTGTTTTTAGGAAAACCACTATATTGTTGGATGAGAACTTGGATATTAATAGGATCGAAATAAAAGTTTTGTAGTTTTTTTTTTCCTCTCTTTTATCAGTGTCTCACTTGATGCTTTAGAAGGAACGATGTTACATGTCAATTTGACCACTTTAGGGTTTACACAAGCTTTTTACGATTTATAAAAAGAGTAGGGATGGCTAATTCGATTTCCTTTAACAGAAGAAAAACATCTATTTTTGTTTGATTATGATTAGTAGATAATATATCTGAATGACGGGAAAAAGTGTAAACATCTTTTTATGGGGCTATATATATAATTGGCGTCCAAACTCCAAACCAAAACAAAACTATATTCACTGAGCTAAACTATGGAACTCTTTTCAATGCATAAAAAAACATGTTTACAAGAAAGCCTAATAGCTAATGACAGTTGGGACACTGGAGAATCTAATCATTACAAGTTTAAGTTAATGCAACTAATGGAACAAAAGATAAGAAGGCTCTCAAAGAACATTCTGATTATGATTAGTACTAAACATAAAAAAAGACCCACACTTTTCTTTTTCTTTTCTTTTAAATCCTCCCAATAAAACGTCGAAATGATTTAAATACATTGATTGTTTAATAATTAAACTATTAAGTAAGAATACACGAGATATACTTTATAAAAGTTTTGTCATTTATGCGATCCCGTGGAGTACAATTAACAGGGCAGATGTCATTCAAATTCGCAATTTGAATCAAAGGTCCTTTTAGGTTTACTTGTTGCAATCAAATTGCTCCACTTATCCATTTCCCTAAAGGAACTCCTCTTTTTTTATTCTCTAATTGTTCTCTTCTAAATTCGACCTTATTGGATAATAATATATAGGATATGCAGTTTCTACACTATATTTCATTTCGTTAGTGATTGGAGAACTCAGAATTTTATAGCCATAATCTTTAACACATGGAGAGCCAGATCAAGTGAGATTAATCTCGAATTAATCGCACGTGGACAAAGAAGTTAATCTCCAATTCTCCACAGCAATTACCACATTTCTTTTTATAAAATCAGTAATCCTGCTGAAATTGATGGCAGAATCTAAACATAACTAAAATGTCGTTGTTCTAAGGCATATATTACTGAAACACAAATGGGTATGTTTCAGTTTCATCACAGTCACTGTTGCAGTTTTGTCGTTTGGGTTCTACTTTAAAGGTATCTGATTCGTTTCAACAGCTCACCATTGATGCCATTGTCCAAAGCTCGCAAGAATGTTAATCTTGGGTCCACTTTTACCATCGCATTCTCAGGAAAATCCACACAACCAAAAATGTACAATGCAATGAGATCAAACATTGATCTTGAAGCAGCAAAAAAAGAAAAACCCCAAGAAAATGGTGATAATAAGCTCTGAATTTCATTCCATAGATTCGGTTTCCATCTAGTAACAAACATTTAAACCATAAAGACAAGAACTTAAGAGATTATGAACCTAACCCTAACTACTATATGCTTAGAATATGGTATCAATGGTTAGCTTCCTTTTGGGGGGAGATTTTTCAATAATTTGCTTCTCATGATCCATAAATGTTGAGCCTTTGTTCGCAAACAATCTCCGGAGGTTTATCACTGACAGGTCGTAAAAGTTTGCAACCGCAAGATCAGCCTGAACCAGATCATACCTGCACATTTTGTTTTTCATAAAGTTAGAGAGATGAGATGCTGGAAATGCTTCTTGTTCCTAAAAAGGGTAAATAGTAATTTATCTACTTACGCCCGATGAGCACCGATTAATCCAACCGCCATCATAGTACAGTTGTGAGCGGCGGTTATACCCCTAGGATCATCCTCAAACACAACACATTTCGACGGTTTTCTATCCAACTGCAACAAAAGTTTTAAGCTTTTCAACAACATTACTCATAAATATTGGATACGGATTCGCATTTGAATCGTTTAAGGTACCTTCACAGCTGCGGAAAGGAATCTGTGAGCTATAGATTCCATACCGTCTTCCTCGGAAACTACTGCCTGAAACAGAGAATGAATACAAGTATCAGCAAGTATAACTTTATCTGCAAAAAGTAAAAGATGATTCGCTAAAGCAAATTTACTGGCCTGGAAATACTTTTGAAGTCCCATCCGTTCAAGAGCACTGATCATGTTTTTGCGATCGAGATTTGAGACAACAGCACAGGGAATGCGAGCGGTCGAGACAGCGTCGAGCCAATCACTGAGTCCTTCTTTTGGTTCTGTGAGCTAATACATCGATAGAGAAACAACTCAGGGAACCAAAAGATAATGCTCTTTTAGTAAAATACAGAGATTGGTAATGAATGACCTTACTCTGAGAAGATTATCGTAATATATTTCCGATAGCCTGAGTTTCAATCTGTCGATTTTGCTTTGCGTCTTCTCCCAAAACAACACCTAAAACATTTTGGAAGCAACCATCAATTACATCACTTTCCTTATGATATGACTCTAGCAAACACATAAAGCTAGAAAAGGATACCAAAGAGCTTGAATTCACAGCAAATATTTAAGTCACTGCTTTGCTTGAAATTTCGTATCAGAGAAAAATGGCAACTAACAAAAGAAAGAAATCTCAAACCTTACTCAGGACATGGTCAGCCCCGGCATAAAGCATCTGTCTTTCGATGTCATCCTTCTCCACAATTTCTTTGCCTGCCAAACAATATAAAGTACATTCTTAATTATAGAGATAGTAAATAAAGCAATGCCTCTAAAGCTATATACATACCAGTAAAAAGAGACAACACACCAGATCAAATCAATAGAAAACACTTAATTATTAAAACATTTAAACGTCAAAGGAAGGCCTAAATGAAGGTAATCTAACGTTTGAGTTCATTCATATCTCCGGGCACTCTCTCAACATTCCTTAAAAAGGTACTAAATATATATGAGCAGGTATTGCACAATATCTCTTTCCACTCACACGAATGCAAAAAAGAAACTGTATTATGTTTGGATAAAAACTTTAAAAGCTTACCTTCTTCAGCAGCTAGCTGCTTCCAAGCATCCAACTTCAGACTTCGAGTATCAGCCTACAAAGTTTGAACCATAAATGGAATAATGAGAAATTTCAACTCCTGAGTCCAAAACTAGTAAGCATGGACCATGCAAGTCTACTAAAGACCTTCTGAGTTTTACCAGCTAACATGAAAGCATCATCTAATGAAGCCAAAAAATGATACTCCAAAGAGAAATCCTCATGCCATACAGAAGAAAAAGAAATTGCACCTCATCAAGGTCCAAAACTAGTATGCATGGACCACACGATTCTATTCTACAACTTTTGAGATTAGCCAAATAATAGGGCAGCCTCATCTAAACATACTAAAAACCGATATTTATATGGCGAATCCTCATGCCCCACCAAAAGAAGAAGCTATTGTAGCTAATCTAGTTCTAAGCTACAAGACTGACAAACTAGCAAAAGATGAAGATGGTATCAAAGAATTACCACGACATTGTCCCATGAGAAAATAAGTCCATAGGCTTCATCTGGTTTCATTGCATAACGTATTCTTTGAAGAAAACCATCTTGCAGTTTCTCATTCCAGAAATCCTACTCACACGCAAAAAAAGGAAATCACATTTACATACAAAACAAGCTTTCCAAAAGCAGCTTCTGATCAGAAGTGAAAAGAATCATATTGAATAACAAATACGAGATTCATAAACATGCCTAGCTCTTACCACATCCACTTTAAGAGGACCATCTTGTCTAAAAGTCTCAAACCCTTCTCCATACTCAGCTCCAATCGCCTATAATTCAACAAATCATCAATAAATCCATCAATTTCCATCCTCTCAACAAGCAAAAACATATGAAACATGAGCTATCTCGGATTAAATTTTACCTCTTGTATAAAGAGTTTGTTTGGCTTGAGAGAAAACCCATTAACGTCACCGTTTTCAGCAGACCCAGAAGAAGAACTCCTCACTACCAGACGCTGCTTCACCAATTTCGTACCTTTAGGTATCTGAAATAAAAAAAAGGCCATACATTTTAAAGTTATCCACAATCGATCTCGAATCAAAGCTAAAGCCGGATGTTAAGATGCTTATTACAAACCTGTAAGCTGAGATTCGAGGCGGGATTAGAGCGAGGGAAGCGAAACGACGGTTCGGAAGAGATGAGCAGAGACGAAGGGCGAGTACTGCATGAGCAGTCCATGATGATAATCTGATTAGGGTTTCTGCTGGATCACAAAATGGGGGACCAGATGATAAAAAAAGCTTTCGTTTTTTGTTCAGGTAGAGAGAGAGGTTGAACAATCTAGCCTGGTTACTTCATACGTTTGGAGCCCAGCCAGACAACGTTTCTTCTGGTGGAGAGAGAGAGAGAGAGAGACGGAGAATGAGAAAACGCATTTATCCAGTGGATCACACTATGGTTGCCGTTTAGGTTTCTTGCTATGAGACGTGGCGTCGTTTTAAATAATGTAAAACACCACGAAGTCTGCATCCTTTTGATGATAATAGACTAAGTAGGGGTGTTAATGGGCCAACCTAAAAATTACATAAGGATATTAATGGGCCAAGCAAATAAACTATTTAACTCTGTGATCTTGACGTCGGCCTAACCCAAATGATTAACGATAACCAATTTGTGTGGATTTGAAAGATTTTAAAACCGAAGAGAATTGTTAAATTTATAACGAGTTTTTGTTAGATTTGAAAAGAGTATGTAAATTTAGAAAATAAATCAAAATATTTTATTGTAAGGGATTTTGAATGTCTAAGAATTATTAGTAGTATTTTGAAAGTTTTGTTTCATGAGTTAATTTGTTTAAAATCCATCTTCCAATAACAAGGATTTTAATGGATTAATCTCTTTAATATTAATTGAGAAGTACATCTTTTTTTTTGGACCAAAAAACCATCTCTCTTTGTGAAGATAATCTGTTT
>OVBC01001820.1:0-19888 GCA_900406465.1 Noccaea caerulescens
TTAATGTTTTAACATTTGGTTTTATGAACTTACTGTAAAAAAAAAAAGGTTTGAATTAACACATAAGCCAACTGGTAGCAAGAAGAAAACATGTAAAAAGGCCAAAATTAATCTCCAAAAAATTATTCCTTTCAATACTTTACACAAATAATAATTTTATTTAATTAATCTAAAGTTTAATAAAAAGGAATAAATTTAAAAAGTTTAATAATTTTATAAATTATGTTATATCTCTGTTTAAATAATCTTGATCAACAAGCATTGCTTTAATGAATAATTTTGAAAAAATGTTAAACAACAACTTAAATATTTAGATAATTAAACAAAAATAAGTACGAGAAGAGCAAGTAGGCCAGTGGTTGCATCACCTTTGCTGGAGTTCGACTCTACCTTCCTCCATGTGGAGTTAATTTTCTCATTGAGAGGATAATAGATCTGTGGACCGACCTGTTGTGGCCAACAAAAAATGACAAAGGAAAAAACAAAAAAAAAATACATTTTTCATTTTGTTCTATCTACCTTCTATTTTGAACACATTTATTTACTTTCTTCTCTGAGATTTTTTATTTGTTGTCATAACTCATAACTCCCATTGTTATTCTTCTAACATTTTGATAACAAATAGTGTGTTAACTTGATGAAATTTTTTATTTTATTGCAACCTTATTTTTTTGAAAAGAAATTGACCCGTGCGTATGCACGGGGGAAATACTAGTTATATGATATATCTCCCGTCTTTGCTCTCTGTTTTGGTATTCCTTGTTCTTTGTGGTTTTTATCCGTTTTGATTTATACGTTGTACGTCGTATTCGGGCCTAATTCGTAGTTTGTGCGCATTTGTCCTCTATCTAGATCGAATTTGTGTCTTCTTTTTTTTGTACCTTTCTTAATTTGTTTGAAATTGAACTTTATTAATAATACACAGTACCAAATAGTATATGTCCTCTTTTTTTTTAACAGAGGCTTACCGGATAGTATATGTTAAAACATTCTAGTGCGTACCAGGGGAAAAAAGCTTCAAAGTTTACTCATTAATGGGTAATTGTTATATGATGTCTTTCACAAATGTGAGACCCATAAGCAGAATAACTTATTCGGAGATAAATGCGATTTTCAATAGGAGTTAAATAAAATGAGATAAAGTAAAAAATTTATCAAAGTTTGGTCAGTTTTATCGGCTTATTAATTTGTAAACTCCTAATTTTATGGGATTTTCTTCTCCTAATTTTATGGGATTTTCTTGTTTTTTTAAAAAAAAAAGAGAAATGGGATTTGTTACCCGTATATATATATACTGCTATCTTAGTATGAGGTTGGCCACATTAGATTTTTGAATTATAATTTTCTATTGATTTACCGTAACATGCCGTTTTGTTGGCTACGGATTCAGTTAAATAATTAATTACTTGGGTATAAAGAAAGAATCAAATGCGAGGCAAAATATGAAATATACCTGCTTCGCCTGACGCATTCCCTTTGCCATCAAATCTTCCATGACGACTAAAAATATACGTTTTCCCCTAAACTGAAGTTGTGCAACTCTTTTTCCCAAATTATGTTCTCAAAAGCTATCAAGAAATTACATAGAATGTTGATTTCTTTTCATACCGGCGTTTACACAAACTCAACCGATCAAATTGGCGTTTGAAACGTTCGAAGCCTCTTAACCGAAACATATGATTGGGAAGAAGATTGTTACCCACTCCTTTAGCAGCAGCGAGTTGAACAAGAGTGAGGCCTAACATCAGAACATTTGCATCATCAGCTTGCTCTCCTGAAACATATATGTTCCATTGAAATCGTTGAACAAGTCCATTTCATCAAAACCACCAGTTACCCTATTTGCAAGAATGCTGAAAACTCAACTATATATGCATGATGATATACATAACACTAACAGGGTTTGTTTTCTTCTTGGTAACAATATTAAAAGTCTTAAAAGGATTACTGCAACTTTTTTTAATCTGGATTTTCGTGTAATTCTTCTGACTCAATAGATTAATAGTCAATAAAACATCGCTGCCTAATTTTTATGGCTCCAGGTGTAATTAATGAGCAATAACATTACCAAATGGTATCAGCTGAAATTTGCTATATCGACAAGATTAAAATAAGTTCATCAATTCGTGGTAGAGTTGTGGACAAATTATGTTCTTGTTTGCTTCACGTAGACCCATCGCTCTTCGCTCTTACACCATCAAGCATTCTTGTTCTTATTCGACTTTGCTTTCTCAGGTTAAGGATCGTGAGAACAACATCACGATTCAACACCCTCATTCTCTTCTGCACAAAAATGAATCAAACCCGAGAATCATCATTCTCGCAATTCTTCCAGCTGTTTGGAGCTTTGGAGATCAAAGAATGTGCGGGTCGGTTCATGGTTACGTTGGGAAGAGAGGGTTTGTTCCATGTGACATCAGTGTGATAAACTCTCTCATCGACGCTAACGCGAAATGTGGGTGTATCCAAAGCGCGTCGAGGTTTTTCGTGGAAAACGATGATCTCGGCGTTTGCAATGCATGTAATGGGAAAATAAGCGGTCAGTGTGTTCAAAGACATGGAGAGATTGGGATTGAAGCCGAACAGAGTGACAATGATCAGTGTTTTGAACGCTTGTAGCCATGGAGGCTTAGCAGAAGAAGAGTTTCTTGAGTTTTTCAACAAGATAGTAAGCAAGTACAAGATCACACCGGATGTGAAGCACTATGGATGTTTAGTAGATATGCTGAGAGATTAGCAGAAGCAGAGAAGATTGCTTTGGAGATTCCGATCGACCAAAAGGCTGAGGTTTAGAGGAGTTAGAGAAAGGAAGGTTGTCTCCACATGATATTCTTTCACTGCCTATATGTTCAAGTTATGGATACTAGGATCGAGTAATAATATGTTTGTGTAGAAAATAACTTTAGTAATGATGTGAGCCTACTTCTCAATTCCAGCCTTCTCTTTTGGGGTATGGAAAATGTACCTTGGCTTATTGGCTATGCATACGTGTTAGTTACTGGGTTTTGCTCTCTGTTTTGGTATTCCTTGTTCTTTATGGTTTTTTATCCGTTTTGATTTATACGGTGTACGTCGTATGCTGGGCCTAATTCCTAGTTTGTGCGCATTTGTCCTCTACCTAGATCGAATTTGTGTCTTCTTTTTTTTGTACCTTTCTTAATTTGTTTGAAATTGAACTTTATTAATAATACACAGTACCAGATAGTATATGTCTTTTTTTTTTTAACAGAGGCTTACCGGATAATATATGTTAAAACATTCTGGTGCGTACAGGGGAAAAAAGCTCCAAAGTTTACTCATTAATGTGTAACGCTTGTTATATGATGTCTTTCACAAATGTCAGACCCATAAGAAGAATAACTTATTCGGAGATAAATGCGATTTTCAAGGGGAGTTAAATAAAATGAGATAAAGTAAAACATTTATCAGTTTTATCGGCTTATTAATTTGTAAACTCCCAGACTTTCCCCTAATTTTATGGGATTTTCTTCTTTTTAGAAATGGGATTTGTTACCCTATATATATACTGCTACTATCCCATATGCCTAGATAAGATTCGTCTGTACAAAACTATAAATTATATAAAGATTTCATCAGTTTTTAATAATCACACCATTTCATTTATCTTAGTATGAGGTTGGCCGTGCTCACCGTGCTCTTCACAGCAATCATGACGATTCTAATGGTGTTTTTTGGCTCTTACGGGAAAGAGATTTTACTCGATGACGAGAAGAAGGTGCTGGTTCAGGCTTCAGGAATCTGTGGAATCAGCTGCTCCATGTTTTCTTTACTGGATGCAATGATACGTCCAAAACATCCAGGTTTCCATTTCACTGGAGAGATCGCGATTATTTCAGCCTACGGTTGCATCTGTACTTTAGTGTACGCCATATGTACGCTCTATACTTTATTGAGATATTGTAGAGGTTAATGGGTCATGAGGGCTTAATCTCTAGATAGTGTAAGATAAGTCCACATCGAAAGTTGGGAGGAACTTTCAACAATATATAAGGGACATATGCCTTTCCACCTATAGCGAATTGGTTTTGAATTAGAAGTCCATGTACCTTAACATGGTATCAGAGCCCGATCCATGCAATCCAACCCGATCCGACCCAAAGTTGGTCCAATTATCGACGAGCCCAAAAACTAGTGCCATCGATCCAAGCCCGAACATATCGACATCGATGGCCAAATAGTCATTGTCTCGAGGGGGCATATTAGGAAATATTATCCCACATCGGAGATTAATGACTAGAAGGGTCATTATCTCGAGGGAGTATTGGATGGCCTTAATCTCTAGAGATTGTGTGTTATTGAATAACGTAATTGGATCATTATTATTGATAGGTTATACTCTGTTTATATACAGAGGAAGAGAGTAATGTACAAGGTAAGAAGAATATACTAGAGTAATTACAATTGACTATGAGACCGTTGTGTGATTTGCCTTGATATGGTGAGGATACCATGACTCATCCTTTCCATATTCTATCATGTGTAAGATAAGTACCATATCCAAAGTTGAGAGTAACTTTGAACAATATATAAGGGTATACATCGAAAATTGGGAGTAACTTGAACAATATATAAGGGTATTGCTGATGCAGGTATTGCGTCTGTCGATGGACTTCCTTAATCTTAAAAACTTGCCTTGGATTATTATCAGTCTTCTTGTTTTCGACTATGATTTTAGTGCGAGGAATTAATGATATTACAGGAAGGGAGGATGAGAGGGCAAGCTTTTTTGACATTTCCATCTGTTGAAGTGGCACATCGTTCTCTGGTTATAATCCCCTAACACCTTCTTGCTCTGTTCAAATGTCGCTTTCAGTCTGAATACTATTTATAATATGTATATACCATTGACAAGCATTTTGTGCTTGAAGATAAGACAAGTGTTTATTTAGTTTACCCACATACGGAGGAAAGTGACTGATGTGTTGTTCTTTGTGATTTTGCAGAATCTTGCAAATGGTTTTGTGTTCAATGGAAATCCAGTTTGGCAGAAATCCTGGAGCAGCCAAGCCAAACGAATGATGATGATGTATAAACACTAACAGGATTGTTTTCTTCTTGGTAAAATTAAAGGTTTTAGAGGATTTCATGTAATTCTTCTGACTCAAGAGATTAAAGTCAATAAAATATCGGTGCCTAATTTTTAGGGGGAATTGTGAATATACCCAAAAAATGAGACTTCTTGTCCTCTTACACCTTTTTTGAAAATTCCCAAATTTGGACTCTAATACCCTTGCATATACTAACAATATAAAATAAATAGTTTTACAATTTAAAATTTTTACAAAAATATTTAATAAATTCAATAATATTATATGAAGATTTTAGAGAATTTTTTCACAATTGTTTTTTGAAATTTGAAGTTCAGAAAATTAAATGAAGTTTGGTTCTACCAAGTTTGGTTTTCAAAGTAGAATATGTCTTCTACTAGATGCTCTAACATCTATCCGTAGTAGAACATAAATTCTACCATCTGTTCAGTCATCTACCGTCGTAGAATTTGTCTTCTACTAAATATCATACGTTCTACGAGTTGGTAGAATGGTCAATTGTTCTACGTGTTACACGGTTTTCTACCACCGGTAGAATCTATATTCTACCATAGACACTGTTTCCTACCAATCGTAGAATCTGTATTCTACCGTAAACACTCTCTTCTACATTTTTTAGATTGCATGTTCTGCCGAAAATACTGTCTTCTACTACTCGTAGATTATGTCTTCTAATCAAAACAAGGTCTTCTACCGTAAGTAGAAACACCATTCTTCTGTTGACACTTATTTCTACGGAAGGTAGAATTCATCTTCTACGAAAATCTGAGAAAATATAGCAAAAATAGTAACTGAATATTTAAAAATCTTTTGAAAANAATCTTTTGAAAAATATATTTCCTTTTATTTATTTTCTCAGCAAAAAAAAAAAAAAAACTTACACCTCCTCTTTCCATGATTATCTCATCTTCTTTTTCTTCTTTTTTACTTTTTCTTAGATTTTGTGTTTCAGTTTCTTTCTTGTCTTGGTTATTATGTTGCATATCTATATGTTTTTTTTTTGTTTGTGNGATGATTGGCGAGGAGCGGCGACTTAATTTTTTATTTTCTTATGTTTTTTTTTCTTTGTGTCGACTTTTTTTTTCTTTTTTTTTTTATAAAAATATTTATTAATTATTTAATTATTTATTAATTATTTATTAATTATTTATTAATTATTTAATAATTATTTAATTTCCTTAAATATGATTTTAAGGTTAAAAATGAGATTAAATTTTAATAAAGTGTATATGGACAACATTTGAAAAAAAAAAGGTATAGGGACAAGAGCTTTCATTTTTTGGTGTGTTTTGCCAAATTTCCCTAATTTTTATGGCTCCAGATGTCAGCGCTGAAATTTGCTATATTACTTACTCAAAATAAGTTCTTGCTGGAGTTGTGGACAAATTATGTTCTTGTTTGCTTCATGTAGACCCATCGCTCTTCGCTCTTACACCATCAAGCATTCTTGCTCTTATTCGACTTTGCTTTCTCAGGTTAAGCATCGTGAGAACAACATCACGATTCTACACCTTCATTCTCTTCTACACAAAAATGAATCAAACCCGAGAATCATCCACCAGCTCCACTCTCACTTCACCACTAGTGGGCTTCTTCTCCTTCATCCGAAGCATAACTCTGATAAACTTTTCCTATTCAATCCTCTGCTTCGATCCTATTCTCTGAGCGAATCCCCTCTTCGGGCCTACTTCCTCTACGACCAACTCCAACAGCTCCATTTCTTCTCTGATCACCACCAGACCCAGAGACTCCCTCCTTTTGGTAGCTTCACTTATCTCTTTCTCCTGAAAGCGACTTCGAATCCGCAATTCCCATATCTACTCTTAGGAATCGGAATCCATGGTTTGACGGTAAAACTGGGTTTTGGAATTCAAGTCCACGTGCAGACAGCTTTGGTCGGTCTTTATCTTTCTGCTGGAAGCATGACTGATGCTGCTTATAAAGTGTTTGATGAAATGCCTGAAAGAAATCATGTAACTTGGAATGTGATGATCACCGGCCTGACAAATCTCGGAGAGTTCAAAAAAGCTCATAGCTTTCTGGAGAATATGCCGAATCGAACGGTGGTGTCTTGGACCACACTCATTGATGGTTATGCACGAGTAAACAAACCAAAGGAAGCTATAGTCTTGTTCTCGAGAATGGTTGCTTGTGACGCGTTTAAGCCCAACGAGATCACCATTCTCGCAATTCTTCCAGCTGTTTGGAGCTTTGGAGATCAAAGAATGTGCGATTCGGTTCATGGTTACGTTGGGAAAACAGGGTTTGTTCCATGTGACATCCGTGTGACAAACTCTCTCATCGACGCTTACGCGAAATGTGGATGTATCCAAAGCGCGTTGAAGTTTTTCTTGGAGATTCCAAACGGAAGAAAGAATCTTGTATCGTGGACAACGATGATCTCGGCGTTTGCAATGCACGGAATGGGCAAAGAAGCGGTTAGTGTGTTCAAAGACATGGAGAGATTCGGATTGAAGCCGAACAGAGTGACAATGATCAGTGTTTTGAACGCTTGTAGCCATGGAGGCTTAGCAGAAGAAGAGTTTCTAGAGTTTTTTAACAAGATGGTAAGCAAGTATAAGATCACACCGGATGTGAAGCATTATGGATGTCTTGTCGATATGTTGAGAAGAAAAGGAAGATTAGCAGAGGCAGAGAAGATCGCTTTGGTGATTCCGATTGACCAAAAGGCTGTGGTTTGGAGAATGCTGCTTGGAGCTTGTCGCGATTATGATGATCCTGAGATGGCTGAGAGGGTTACTAGGAAGCTAATGGAGCTGGAGAAAAGCCATGGAGGTGATTATGTGCTTATGTCTAACGTTTTTTGTGGTACTGGAAGGTTTACAGATGCTCAGAGATTTCGAAAATTGATGGATGTTAGAGGTGTAGCTAAACTTCCAGGACATTCACAATTAACATAGCAGAACGTATAAAATAATAAGAACCTTCTCTTTATTTGAAGTCTTGTCTTTAAGACTCCAACCTTCAGTGTTAACGTTTTCTCATCAATTGGGTGCTAAAAGAATTACATATTTTTGTAATATAACTTTGCTTCTATGGGGTCATCAACTAATATAATCATGATAAACTGATGAAAGTCAGATTCTGAGTAGCCTGTACGCTAATCCTTCACACGAAGAAACTATCAACGCAAAGATAAAAAAGCTAAAAGTTCTCGGCCCACGCGTTTAGAGTTTGTTTAGATGAAAATCAGTTGAAATCCAACGGTGATGATCACGTTTCAATCTAACAAACCAAGCGGTGTAACCCCACGAGAAAAGCAGCTTCCTACACTTGCAGCAGCTTCTCGTGGATTGGTATTTATACTCCAGGTATTGATCATCATCTTCTCATCTCACGGGGAAGCTTCGATCTGAGTATTAGCAATGGCGAAATTAATCCCTAGCCTCGTCTCTTTGATTCTTATCGGCCTTCTCGCGATCGCTTCCGCCGCAGTTATCTTCGAGGAGCGCTTTGATGGTACCTACTTTTCTCTCTCTCTCTCTCTTTTCTACATCTCATCTTTATCGATTCAGTGTTGTGTTTGTTTTTAATCTGCTTGCGATATCATCATCAGTTTGAGTTGAATTGTGATAATGCTGCGAGTAATGGATCCATTTTCGATCATGCAACGATATTCTCGATTTCATCGGATAAGATAATTTAAAAATGTATCATCAGGATTCTCATGGATCTATGAATTTGTTGGTTCTGATTTTTCTGGGGTTCGTTAACTCGAAATTCCAATTGGAGATCGCATGAAATGCCCGCCAGCTTTTGGCTGATGATAATCTTCGTGGTCTTTCTTCGGCGATCGCGAAAACAAGGATTTAACGATTGATGATATTTTTCACTGATTTTTTTTTTTCTGTTTTTGGTAAAACGTGGAAGAAATTTTGTGTAGTATTCTAATCCAAATCACTAAATAAAATTGAATACTCTAACCAGTATCTCGTTTGTAGAATTCGTTCTCCCTTATGTTGGATTTCGTCTCGATGTTCTGACCTTAATATATACCTCTTTTTGTCTTCGTTTCTAAAGATGGATGGGAGAACAGATGGGTCAAGTCTGAGTGGAAGAAAGACGACAAGGCTGCTGGGGAGTGGAACCACACTGCGGGAAATTGGTCTGGTGATGCTAACGATAAAGGTATGATCAAACCTTCATAGCTAGTTATGGACTCATGAATATTCATTGGTTTCCTCACGTTTATCTCGTTTTTTTTGTTAATGCTTTGTTTCAACTATCATTGTCTTGCAGGTATCCAGACCAGTGAGGACTACAGATTCTACGCCATTTCTGCTGAGTTCCCTGAATTCAGTAACAAGGACAAAACCTTAGTCTTCCAATTCTCAGTCAAGCACGAGCAAAAACTTGACTGTGGTGGTGGCTACATGAAGCTGCTCAGTGGTGATGTTGACCAGAAGAAATTTGGTGGAGACACCCCATACAGGTACATTTCCTATCTCATCTCTTTTTCTGTACGACTAAGTTACTATAATCATCTCAACTGGCATCAATACTTCAAAATAACACACATCTGCTTTTTTACCTGCAGCATCATGTTTGGTCCCGATATCTGTGGCTACAGCACGAAGAAGGTTCATGCTATCCTTACCTACAATGAAGCCAACCACCTGATCAAGAAGGATGTTCCGTGTGAAACTGACCAGCTCACCCATGTGTACACATTCATCCTCCGTCCAGATGCTACTTACAGCATTCTCATTGACAATGTTGAGAAGCAAACTGGCAGCCTCTACTCTGACTGGGATCTTCTCCCACCCATGAAGATCAAGGACCCCAGAGCCAATAAGGTATTTGATGACTTATGGACAACAAGACTAAACTGAGAACCAACTACTTGTATGTTGATTATACCTGTCATACCAATCATCATAAAACTGAGCCTCTTTTTTCACAGCCTGAGGACTGGGACGAGCAAGAGTACATTACTGACCCTGAAGACAAGAAACCTGAAGGACATGATGATATCCCAAAGGAGATCCCAGATAGCGATGCGCAGAAGGTTTCTACCTTGTCTATAGTTGATTCAAAACTTAATATCTCTTCATGTGTTCTGTATTTGCTGAAATTTCTTTTTGTCCTTTCTCTTAGCCTGAGGACTGGGATGAAGAAGAAGATGGTGAGTGGACTGTCCCGACCATTCCCAACCCTAACTACACGGGTGAATGGAAGCCCAAGGTTCTTCTTTCTCCCTGTCTAAAAGTATATGACCTGGTCTACTTTCTTCTTCCTCTCAAGGTTGTCATATTTTTCTGCAGAAAATCAGGAACCCCAACTACAAGGGCAAGTGGGAGGCTCCATTGATTGACAACCCTGGTAAATTACTACTCTCTGGCCTTGCATTTTCATTGTGCATATTTCATGTTGCATGATATACGTGTAGTTTGTGGTTCTGAAGCCATAAGGTACTTCCGTTCGTTATTTTTTGATGGTTTCTGGTATGCCTGTATATCTCTACCTAAGTAGATGGCTAGTTAAGTGTTCCTAAAACTCAAACGCTGAAGCAATTCCTTTCTTCCAAGAGGTTGAAAGGTGTCTCTCTGTTTTGAACCCAGTGGTCTAACCTATTTAATTAGAGAATTATAGGTTCACATTATATGTTCTTAACATGAAATATATATTATTTTTGTTCAGCTTAAATAACACTCTTATATCATGTTCGTGTGGATATGACTGTAGTGCTCATTGCTCAATGTACTGATTTTATATACTTGCATACACACTTGCATGAAATTTAGCTCCCCCAAAAAAAGGTACTGTGCCTAACTTTAACTCATGTAATGCAGACTTCAAGGATGACCCAGAGCTCTATGTCTTCCCCAAGCTGAAATATGTTGGAATCGAATTGTGGCAGGTAAGAAGATCATGTCGCTGTGAACTCTAGTCTTCCAAGATCTCCTATGACTCCTATCTAAATACATATCAATCTCTTTCAGGTGAAATCAGGATCATTGTTCGACAATGTCTTGATCTGCGATGACCCAGACTACGCCAAGAAGTTGGCAGATGAAACATGGGGCAAGCTCAAGGATGTACGTGTGTTTAAAATACCAATCTCCATGAACGCAACTCACTTTGTTTCTGGTTACTGATGAGAATAGCCAATCTAATCTCGTATTGTAGGCGGAGAAAGCAGCTTTCGATGAGATTGAGAAGAAGAAAGAGGAAGAGGTAACACTTTCTCAACTTAATATCTCTCCCATTTAGTTATCAATCAAAGTTCATGAGAATCTCTAAAGCATAACCGAATTGAAAACCTTGTTAGTTTGAGTTTTGAGGTGTTTCTACAAACCAAATAGTTAGTTGGGAAAAGAAAATAATCTGAGACGACAATCATCTTTTTCTATGCTGTCACAGGAATCCAAGGACGCTCCTGCGGAAACTGCTGAATCTGATGTAAGTCAATTGTTATGGTTTATCAAGGTTTCAGGGATCTTGTTTGTTTTCTGTCAAGGCCCTGATATTATTGTGTATGATGAATTGTTTTCAGGCTGAAGAAGAAGCAGAGGACGATGAAGGAGATGAATCTGATACTGAATCTAAGACCGAGGACGGCAAATCCGAAGTTAGCGACAAAACCCCAGAGAAAGACGCCCCTACTCATGTATGTTAAGCTAAAAAAAACTTGCCACAATGTCACTTTGAAGATTTGACTTATCCATATTTCTTGTTTTGATTGAGAGTAAGTTGATGTTTATATTTGGTGTTTTGGTTTGCAGGATGAGCTGTAAGCGAAGGAGGTTGAAGATTGAAGACCAAAGTTTTCGAGTCTTTTTTTTTTTTTTTTTTTTTTTTNTTATCCTTTCTTTTGAAACATTTTAGCATCTTAGTTATGTTGGAGATAGAACAAGTTTTAGCAAAATGAAAGGGGGGCAAAATGTTTGGGAGGGGGATAAGTGATAACAATGAATGATGATGAATGAAACATCAACACATTTTGCACCTATATCTCTTTCTCTAGTAATCAAAGTCCGCCAAATTTTGATTTTGGTGTCCATGTTATTTCACTGCTTCACCCTCTGTGAATTCCATACTCTTCTATTCCTATTAAAGAAGAAGAAAAGATTGTGGAAAGAGAGAGTATAGACTTGGTGAACAATAGTAGAAATGTAGAATGTTTAAGACTCTTTAACTTTACAAGAAATTTCCACATGGTTATACTGGATTGACTTCCAGGTGAAGAACATATTTACCTCGTTTGCTTTTTAATCGAAAGTTTGAAACCCAATTTTACAAAATGATTTGATTTCACCCTAGTGGGCCTTAGCAGGTTTTATAGATTGCAGATTGGATAATGGGCCTTAGCAGGTATTTTTGGAAAAATAGAGGGCATAAATGTCTTTGAAATAAGTCATTTTCTATTGGTCTATGCACTTTCACATGGATCGGCATTAGGAGAGTGAAATATGTCCGTCTGATATAACAATGTACGGCTGTTATGATTTCACGCGGATCATTATATCAGCCCCCTTATGTCCGTCGATTGAAAAAATATGAACGATCCAGATTTAGTGCCGCTAAAAACAATGAAGGCGAAATATATTTTCCCGCTTATTTGATAATTACCCCAGACGATAAATATCCCTCTTTCTGTGTCGAAACAAAATAACAATTCAGATCTCACAATCTTCTCTAATTGATTTCTCGAGAAACTCAGATAGTTTTTATATCGTTTAATCGCAATGGCTCGTACCAAGCAGACGGCTAGGAAATCGACCGGAGGGAAGGCTCCGAGGAAGCAGCTGGCGACGAAAGCGGCGAGGAAATCTGCCCCGGCGACCGGAGGAGTGAAGAAGCCGCACAGATTCAGACCAGGAACGGTGGCTCTAAGGGAGATCAGGAAGTACCAGAAGAGCACTGAGCTTCTGATCCGCAAACTCCCATTCCAGAGGCTTGTGAGAGAGATCGCTCAGGACTTCAAGACGGATCTTCGTTTCCAGAGTAGTGCCGTGGCCGCTCTCCAGGAAGCTGCTGAGGCTTACCTTGTCGGACTCTTCGAGGACACCAATCTCTGCGCTATTCACGCTAAGAGAGTCACGATAATGCCCAAGGATATCCAGCTCGCTAGAAGAATCAGAGGTGAACGAGCGTGAGAGATCATAATGAATCTGATTACTTTCGTGTTTTATCTTTAAGAAGGAGTGGAGAATGTAAAATTTCAAGTTTAATCCAAGGGTTTTAGTATTGAGTAACATGAATTTACCTTAGTCTCGCTTTAACTTCTGAACATTCATTTCCGGATTCACTTATTTCACAATCGAGAAAAATAAAACAAGATTTGAATGGTGTTGTATACAAAATAGTCAATACTTGGTATTTGGGATCGCGGAATAAACTCTTTATGCCATTATTTATTGCCACGTGCCATCAACCTTCAATTTTTGGCTCTCTCACCTACCCAGCAGGGGAAAATTTTAAAGGTCCAAAGCATAAACGAATATAAAAGATCGCATCCTTTTATTTCTTGAATCGGACGGTCAATGTTGTTCCGAATGACGTCAACGACACCGAATCCTACCAATCGCAAAGCTCCACATCAATTCACCAGCTCCTAATCATCCACGTGTTTTTATAAATGTTGCATAATGATCAAGATTCTCCTTTAGTTTGATTTTGGTTCTTCGTCTCTCTCTGTCGCTTGATTTTGGCTTCGATCTCTGATAGTTGAATCGAAGATCGTTAAAGTTTTGGTATACGTCGTGTTATTTCTTATTGTGTTTCCGTCAGATCTGAGGAAGGCGAGGCCATGTTTTTGTTCGATTGGTTCTATGGAATCCTGGCATCGTTAGGTTTGTGGCAGAAAGATGCGAAGATCTTGTTCTTAGGTCTTGACAATGCCGGAAAAACCACTTTGCTTCACATGCTCAAAGACGAGGTCATTTTTCTTGGCTCCTCCTCCTGTAGATTCTCTTTCCTGCTCAAATTGTATTTATCATGGAAAGAAAAGGCGAATGAATTAAACATGCTTAATCTCGATTTTGTCGTGGTATGATGTTGTTGCAGAGACTAGTTCAGCACCAGCCAACACAGCATCCCACATCTGAGGAACTGAGCATTGGCAGAATCAAGTTCAAGGCCTTTGACTTGGGAGGCCATCAGATTGCTCGTAGGGTCTGGAAAGACTACTATGCCAAGGTTCAAAATTCTTTCTTTTTCATCAGAATATAATCCTAACTAGAGACATGTTTTGTTTTTCTTACAACCTCTAGAGTTCATTTAAAAGATGATATAGCTTTGCTTATGCTGCTACATAGAAAAATCTTGAATGCAGAGAATTGTTGGAAGTAGATATCTTACTATGTATGAGTGAATCTATCTTTGCTGATTGATAAAGATTCATTTTTTGTGTGTGTGTAAAGGTTGATGCTGTTGTGTACCTAGTGGATGCTTACGACAAGGATAGATTTGGGGAGTCAAAAAGAGAGCTAGACGCTCTTCTATCAGATGAAGCCTTAGCAAGTGTCCCCTTTCTAATTCTTGGGAACAAGATTGATATTCCTTACGCAGCCTCGGAAGATGAATTAAGGTATCACTTAGGTCTCACCAATTTCACAACCGGTAAAGGCACTGTGAGTCTTGGAGACAATGGTATTCGTCCACTTGAGGTCTTCATGTGCAGCATTGTCCGCAAAATGGGATATGGTGAGGGTTTTAAGTGGCTATCTCAGTACATCAAGTAGGAAACCAGACAAAGCATTTGATTGCTTCCCATTTTATAAATGAGATATCTCTTTTTATCCTCGAAAAGACGCAAACTTCCTCTCTGTGTAGTTTCCTCTAAGTTTTTAATATTAAGTCGATGGCTTACAACTCTAAACTTCTTTGTTGAATCAAACCGGACAAAAGTTCTGATTCCGTAGTAATCATTATCATGTCTATTCAATTCTGTAAACAAATATGTCACAACGATACGTCGCAAATGGTGCTTTGGCCTGAACATTTTCTAAGCGATTTCTTCTTCATCAACGTTCGTATCTTCTCTACATCTTCCCATCTCCCTTCCTCTGCATACAAATTAGATAGCAGAACATAATTCCCCGAATTCCCTGGCTCAATCCTCACTAACTCCATGGCTGCAACCTCTGCTAGCTTTACATCTCCGTGACTGCGACACGCACTAAGCAGAGACCCCCACATTGCTGCATTAGCCTCTACTGGCATATTTTTTAGAAACTCAAACGCTTCTCTGATCCGGCCGCTCCTACTCATTAGATCAACCATCGCACCGTAATGCTCGGTGCTCGGCTCAAGTTTGAATTTCTCCTTCATCAAACCAAACAATTCCTCTCCTTTCTCGACCCTACCTGTGTACGAGCAGCATGCCAAAACCCCTACAAATGTCGCTTCATTTGGAGCTACTTCCCCTTCCTCGATCATCGAATCAAACAAGTCAACCCCGAAGTCTCCCTTTCCGTTCACCGCCGATCCCGATATCATTGTGTTCCATGACACGACGTTTCTCCGCTGCATTTTCCTGAATATTGATGTGGCTGTCTCCAAGTCACCGCTTTTGCAGTAGAAATCTACCAGAGCGTTCCCTACGGTGATGAAATCTTTAACCAAACCCTTTGATTCTGCGGTTGAATGAATCCATTTTCCGGTATCCAAAACTCCGAGAGATGCAGAGATTGGCAAGACTGTGACCACAGTGGCCTCGTCTGGATCGAAGCCTTGATCAATCATTCCGCAGAAAAGCTCCAAAGCCTCACGATCTCTGCCACATTTGGACAAGCTCGAAATCATTGAATTCCACGACACAACGCTCCTTTCGCTCATCTTCCGGAACAAACCAAGACCTCTTTCAACGTCACCGGAATCGCAAAACCCTCGAATCATTAGGTTCCAAACGACCACGTTTCTCTCGGGCATTTCGTCGAACACTCTCTGAGCATCACCCATTCTCCCACTTGATGCGTACAGCTCCACAACACCAATCCGTATCGAGCCAAGCCGGTGAAGCCCAGTTCTAATAACCTCGCCGTGAACGCATTTCCCAAACCGCAAATCAGGAAGAGACGCACAGGATTTGAGCAGAGGCGCGTAAGTATACTCGTCAGCCCAAATTCCGCGGGATTTCATGGAAGAGAAGAAAGAAAGAGATTGCAGAGGAGGACCGACGAGGGAGTAGCATTTGATGATGGCGTTGAAGACGAGGACGTTGGGGTTTTGGATGTGAGCGAAGACGCGGGAGGCGTAATCAGAGTAACGGAGGGAACCGCAGATGGAGATGAAGTGTGCGATAAGGAGATTGGATCCATGGAGGAAATGACGGAGGAGATGGGCGTGGATTTCGGGTAAACGGGTTCGGGTACTGTGGCCGTGGAGAAGACGCAGCAGCTTCCGCTCAATTTCCATTCAAACCTCTGATCTCATCCGCTGTCGCTAGTTTTACATTTGAATTAAGCAAGCTAAGGCCTTTGATTTTGAAATTGAAGAAAGTATTTAAAAGAATGTTACTTTTGTTTGTAAAATCAAACGGAAATAAACAAATAACGGAAATTTACAGAGACCAGTATAAATCAAAAATTTTCATTTGTCAAGCTGAGCATCCGGTAATTCACTCGGTATAATATAGTAAGTAGTAACAGTAAGAAAATTTACAGAGGTTAACTTAGGTCAGCAATACAACGACGTTGCGCACACACTTGGTCTCTTTTGCTCACTCCTCACTGTCTAAGGTCGTTTTAGGCAAACTATAGTTTAAATCATCAGTTTCTGGTTTAACACTGCAAAGATAACTGACTGATGAAAACACTTAAGACCACCTGACCTTTTCCACTTCAAGAATTGGACTGCCTGCAATGGATCGAAATCTCTAGGAAATATCACAATGAAGAATCTCTGGATAAAGATGCCGAGGCTTAGTTCTAGCGCAATGAGGAAATGATTATGAAATTGTAATTCTATGACTTGTTTTTGATCTTTAATGCAGGAAAATAAAAATCATCGTACCTGCGAAAGCTTCAGATTAATAGCGGTGACACGTAAAGCTAAGAAACCCGTCTGATTGATTTTCAGGAAGGAAGAACAACCACCATTTCCTTTTTGAATAGCTTCAAGGCAAAAGAATACCAGAAAGTTAAATATGGAGATTTTGGCCACACACATCAAAGATCATGAATTATAGAGTAATGCAAGTTTTACCCTTTTCAAATGCTCAATTTCTTGCTCCAGTTGTAATGCATCGGACTTTTTCTTTACATGATCATGAGAACCATTCACTAAGGGTTCCTGGTTTTGTTGTTTGAGCACCTGCACACAAAACAAATCATAGCACAATGAAGACACATAAAAAGGTAGTGATCTTAAATTCCATGTCACTGCGACATTGGAATGGTTGGAAACATAATGCAAAAAAAGATTTACTTACAAGTTTAAAGCTCTCAGAAGGTTCAAGAAATTCAACTTCTTGGAGATCCAAATTCTCACTCCGTTGAAGTATAACAGATAATCTTATAATCAAACACATAATTATGAATTTTCGCCTTGTCTGCAACAATCACAACAGCAAACCACATCAAGAGGTTGAGCCTGTTTTGCTAAGCTGAAAATATGAGACACACTAGTACCTCCACAGTGAAGTTCTTAACAGGTGCACGATCAAGCTTGGGAAACTTCTTTCTTTGGTATCTCGTAAGCATTGCTATAAGCTGCAATTCATATGATCATACTCAGACAAATAGTAAATTCAAGACAAGTTCCTCCTTCTAGAGGATTAGCTACATTACCTCGACTTCCTCAGCAGTGTAGCTATGGAGATGATCCCCATTCTACGAAAGAAGAAACTGTTAATAACAATGAGGTTAAAAGTAGACACTGGAAACCTAAAAAAAGGTTTAACGAAAATATAGATTACTCTTCTTCATAAGCTTTTGTGAATTGCTTTTCCAGCTTTATATAGTGCTGTGTTTCAGAACAGCATATTTTGACAGAGTTATGAGGAACTAAACCTTGATGATATGATAAGACTGCTTATGATATCCCTTTTTCCCTGTGATGATTCCGATATTGTGTAAGAAACAAGCAGCTTCGAGATACTCAAGATCCTTCTCGTCTAAGATGACGCTAAAATCATTGCACTTCCTCAAACATACAAATATCGCCTGGAAAATCACTGTCCTATCAAATCTATTGAATCAAGAAATTGTGCAGAGCTTGAAATGGAATTTCAAACCACAATGGGCATTAGCACACACACAAAATTGTGCAGCGTACCCTATTCGATATATGATAAAGAAAAGCTACAATCTTTATGAACATTTGCCAATCAATATTTCACAATGTTGCGGTTAGAATGTACCTTGGCAATGTTGGCACAGTGTACCGCATGATTCATTCGCTTTTTGCCATTGAGTCTCGTGGCAAGCCTCATGACTGATCGCCACCTTGCATTGGCATTCAAATCATATGAACCATCAAAAGCTTTGGCCAGAGAATCAGCAATCACACCTTCTGCCAATGCATACTCTGAGACCTCCATTTCCTCGATACCGAGAGCCTTGAATATTTCCTCCAACAATACAGCTCCAGCAACAATGAACTCTGATCTTCTCTTGAAAAAGCCTTCTCTCCGGATCTGCTCTTCGTCTCCTTCACTGCATAGCTTCTCTACAACACTGCTCAGCTCTCTTCTACCAAATCTCCAATCCCTCTTATACCCCTCCAGATTGAATTGATACAAGTCAGTTCCATAGCCACTGAAAAGAGCATTCTCAATAGCTCGTATGGTTCCCGAAGATCCCACGACCACCTCAAAGCCATCGGATTCCTTCAATTTATCTGCTAGCCTAGACTCATCAATCGCGTGACGGATAAAGTCTCTCATTTCCGTCAATCCAATACCATTTTTCATGAACATTTGTGTCAAATTCACATGACCTAGCTTCAAAGAAACAGCGAGCTTCACATCACCACACTTACCCACCACAAATTCAGTAGAACCACCTCCTATGTCGATACACAAGACAGATTTCTCAAATACCGGTAGAAACTGAAGCACGCCTAGATAAACCAACCTCGCTTCCTCTTCACCGGAGAGCACATCGACCCGGAGGCCGAGATCCTCGTACACCGTCTCCACGAACTCTTTCTGATTCTCCGCCTGCCGTAGGGCTTCCGTGGCGACGCACCGGATCCGGTCGCAGGAGACGTTGTGCGAGAGGATCAAACTTTTGAATTTCTGTAGTGATTGGAGCGCGCGAATCTGAGATTGAGACGAAATTGAGGTTGCAGATTCGCGAGATAATACCACTGGCTCTTTGAGTCTCTCGACGGGGACGAAAGATCTTCCAGGAGGATCTGCGTGGACTATAAGAAGCTTGAAAGAGTTTGTTCCCATGTCAATGGAGGTGAAGAGCTGCGATGATATAGGACTCGATTGCATATTGGAGTTCATCGTCGATCTTCTTCTTTGGATCAATTGCTCGAATGCAATGGGAATTTCGAATTCAATCTCCAATTTTTGTTTCGAATTCAATCTCCAATTTTTGTTTTTTTTTTTTTTTTCGAGTAGACTTTTGAAGTAGAGAATATTATTTTGGCGTCAGAGTCAAATGCTTTGTTCTTTTCTTCTGAATTTGGGAATTTGCTCATTTTATTCCCTATATTTAGGGGTGTCAAAATGGGTAATCCAACCCATCCAACCCATTATCCAAATGCGTTGAGAGTTAATGGGTCATGGGTTAATCCAACCCNAGCGAGAAAATTTGTCAAAACGCGATTTTGGACGGAAAATTTGTGAATACACGATTTCGGACAGAAAATTTGTGAAACGCGTTTTGGGCTGGAAAATA
>OVBC01001821.1:4335-19883 GCA_900406465.1 Noccaea caerulescens
GACTCTACGTGCAATGTAACTACGATTTCACCGTTTTAGCCTCATAAGTCGCAGACTCTTCGTCTCTCTCTCTCTCTCTCTCTCTTTTTTTCCCTCCGGAATTTAATTTCCGATCCCGATAGAGCGACATCGACACGAAGAGCCATTAGGGTTTATCTCCGCCTTCACAATGGTGCGAGCGACGGATCTCAAAGTCTATGATCACGCTGTTGAAGGTTCGAATTTTAGTCTTGCTTCACCAATTTCTCTCCTCGCATTCTGTGTTTGTCTTCCGAGTTCTATGTTTTTAATCTGAAGTAGAGAGAGCTCACAATCTCGAGAGATCCTTTCAATCGGATTTCACATGGTCTTGTTCCCATTTAGATGGTCAATTGCGCCTCAGTAATTGTGGAATATTTGTGGATTGTTCGTCTTCCTCTTCGCATTCGGTTGTTTCGATCCCATTTGCTTGGAATTTCTGGGCGTGGCGTTGTTCTTTGTCGATTGTTAGGGTTGCTTCTGTTTTGTTGGAGGTTTATACACGAGAATGCTAGCTTTACCATGTTGAGGTTTACATTTAGTTTTTGTTCGAAATCTGTAGGTGTTCCTTCTAACAAAGCAAAAGGAGTGAAAATGGTTTTAGAACCTCCGATGAATAGTGCACAAAGAAGAAAACTGGGAGATATCACAAACTTGCAGAATCAGAACAAACTAATGAACCAGGAAGCGTATCAGCAGCAACAGTCATTCGCTGAAAAACTTCAAAAGGCATTGCTTATTCCTATTTTGAGTTGATGGAAATGTTTGATGGGAAATGGTTTTTTCCTTTTCTTGGACTGTGCTTATTCAGACGCTTTATCAACTTGTTTTTGCAGGAAAATACAAGACTGATGAAAGTCCTCAAGGAGAGAAAGTAGCTATCTTCGTTTGGAAAATATGAAACTTGTGAGTGTTCTGCGTACGTTAATTTGTTGCTAATACGTATTGTTGTTTTGTGACTACAGTGAAATCATCGAGCGGAGTGAAATTGAGCTGCAGAAATACAGGATCAACTTGCAGAAGGTTCAAGAACAGAATTTGCAGCTTGCTCAGACCAACACTCGTATCTTGGCGGTACATCTCATCTTTGTATAATTCGTTTGGATATTTATGATTCTGGGAATTCAAATTTACTTTTCATTTCTTTCCTGCCAGGAGAACAATACAACCAAAGACCAAGTATGCTTTTTCTGGAACCAAAGTTGCTCGAACACAGGCTTGCTTAATCATTAACTATAAGTTCCTCAGCTGGAATTTTCTGTACATTTCAGCTGAAGGCACTTCAACACGAACTTGGTTGCAAGAATGGGTTACTCATGGCCAGGAAATTACTGCTTGAGGTCTGTTTTGCTTTGTATACGATTTTCGATTGACCATAGTTACTATCTAGAATGTTACATGGTTGAAAAGTTGCAAGCTTTTCTTTCCAGGCGCAAAACCTTCCATGTACATGCCGCCACACATCAGAAGACAAGGTACTTATGACAATTGGCATTTGTGGACCTCTGGAATAGGACATTATCACCATACTAGTAAACTGTTCACACGTTTTCTTCTGCTTTTTTTGTGACGTTCAGGATTGTGGAAACACTTCTGGTGGGGCTTGCGAATCATTTCCTATAAATGGCAAGGATCATAAGACTGGTGAGTGAAGGCAACATTTTGGTTATCATTTTGGAACCTTTTAACATGCTTACTCTTGTATCATTCTATCTTCTTAGCTTCAGAGAATTCCAACGTTAGCTCATTGCAAGTAAATGAGAAAGCCAACAATAAAAGGTCCAGACTCTCTCTCGGTCAATCTGCTTGATGTTCCATCCATTGTCTAGTAAAATCTTTTGGGCAATCACGTTTTTCTGGATTTGTTGTTTTTCTTTTTAGGAAAGTTTCTGGAAGGACGAATACCTCCAGTTCCAAAGTATTAGATATTATTGGCGGAATTGGAGAAACAATAGAGACAAATAACAAGAGGAGGTCTGCATTCTGCAATAAGCGTTACGCCCTGTTTATAAGTAGTGTACCCTTATGAAGGTTTCTAAATTTTTTTTCTTTGCAGGGTTTCTTTGAGAAGGCAGTCTGCGAAGTTTAATATCCAAGAGCTGGGCGTGCCTGAAAACTTGAATGGTATACATGATGATCAAGTGATTGCTGCAAACGCCGGGTTTGTAGAAGCACTTACACATGTTCTTTCTTATCCTATTACTCTGGTTTGATAACTTATTCATAAACCAAGTGCACTCATGCCACTTCCGCTTTCTTAATGGATGCCATTTCAGATGCTCTGCGAGTGATCAGTCTATCGGGTCTAAACCTGAAGCAGTAGAACCACAGGGCACGAAAGAGATAACCTGGACAATCAGGTTCTGTAGTATAGATAAACTTCTTCTTATATTCTGCCGAAATTAAGAGTTAAGACTGTTATCTAAATGGTATACTTGACAGAGCCTCTTCAAGAAATCGAACTGCAGAGGTTGAAACTCAGAGAGATCCTCCTTTTCACGATGACATTGTTGAGGAGTCTAGTCAGGTATCATCTTCTGTTTCAGTGGAGCTTAAAGGAGAATCAAAGAACAAACCAAGAGGCGATGAAGCAGAGGTGATGAGAAAACCATCTGTTGGAAGACCTTTAAGGAAAGCTGCTGAAAAAATCAAATCATACAAGGAAGCCTCACTTAAGGAGAAGATGAGAAGATGAGATTTCTGAGTGATCGATCGATCTCTCTAGATCCAATATCGCTTGAGCCTTCATTTTTTTTCGAACTAGCTTTGCTTGATGCTAAAATCTCAAATTCACTATGTAAATTCGTAGGTGTTTTTTGGTTGTTCAGATCAATGAGAGCTAGCGAGTGATCTTCCTATTATACAACAATACAAGCGAAGCGACAATGTATGCAAATTGTAGTGTCATGTTATACTGGAAGCTAATCTTGTTTTTACTTTTTGTTTGTTCTTGTTTTTAAGTATTGTATGGTTGAGAAAGTATTCGATCGGTTTCATGTAGAACCCCGTGAAAGATTCTTACTCGACTAGGTAACATCATGTAGTTGAGAAAAATGGACATCCTTAGGAATCTCATTAGTTTCAGGGGCCCGAGAAAAAATGTAGTTAACAATAATACATCACGTAGTTGAGAAAAAAGGAAAAATTTAGGTTTTCATTTGTCCTTGTTCTGTGTATTTAATTTGAGGCCGTGCAGCCTGTTGTTGGAAAAACCCACAAACCTTAATTTCCGACGAAAGGACCTTCAACTCTTTCCAAAGATCCTCAAATCTTTAACAAAATGAATTATTTTAGAGGACCCGCCAGAATTTTACTGCATGTAACTTTTTTCATTTTTAAATTCGGTAAAAAGGCTGTTTTTTTCCGGGTCTTGTGGAACACTTGGAGAAGACGAAGTCTTTCCTTTTAAAATAGTTATCTATTATTATATAATGCTATTATTAGTTTTAAGCCTTAAAAGTTACAACCGAGAAAAGCATTAAAACAACAAATAATATCATTTGTTTTTTTTTTTATGTCATATAATATCATTTGTTTAAAAACAATATTTAGCTCTACTGCGTTTAACCTCACTATTTTCACTTAAATCTCTAATTACAGGATTTCAAAAACGTTGTATTAAGTACATACTTACACACACATACAAATAGAAGATATTTCATTTAACCATATATAAACAATCATTGGCACATTATTATTTCAAAACAGGTTTGCTATTTTTCTTCTTTTATTTCTTTATATAAATTCTAGGTCTTTGGACAATTATCTACGATGAACGACAACCTCGACGTATACCGTTGATATTTGCGCGTAGCCTAGGATCCGGGGAGTAAAGGAATGGTTGGAGACATGAGATGGCGTTTTGAAATTTCTTACAACATGCCCCTCCGTATTGAGGCTGTCCGGCACGTCCGTACAAATGCACATGGACGCAATTTATAACTTGTGGTCTGCATGTTTGTGGGATTGGCATCTTTATACAGAGGGGTTTACTTAAAACGACAACCTCGAAGTACACCATCAGCAGCATTTTTAGCCTTGAAATCCTTGGACGACATAAGGTATGTGCACACACACGGTGCTGCCTTTCTAAATTTCTCACAACATGCCCCTCCGTATATAGGCGGCCCAGTGTCAACGATCATAGTGAGCACTCTTTTTCAAACCTTGTGTCACTTTCTGTCCGCTAACACCCAAGCATTCCAAGACTATCATGCCCAATCCACAACTTCTCTTGAGAGAGCTATGCTTAAACAATCCACCTCTTTCACTTTCAACGATCCTCAAATTAGCATGACCAAGAGGTTTAATAGGATCAGGTAATTGTAATCTATAGCCAAAGAGATAAGACCCACGTTTCGCACCATAGTTCTTGAAAACTTGTACCAACTCACATCGTGATTCTTTCTTCATTCTAGACTTGTTAACTCTCAATTTTCTCAACCAAATACTTGCTTCTTCTACCTGCGGATTCCCAATCCTTTTTCCTAAACTTGAAACATCCTTTTTCAGAAAGGATTTCCATTTTGTTGTACCTCTTATTCATGAGCTGGTCCTTACCTGTGGTTGAATCAGAGGCTGCTTCATATGCAATGTCGCCTACAACCTGTTCGACGAAATGCTCCACTGGGTTTGAGCTTTGTTTTTCCATCTAGAACAACAGGACCCTGAATCAAGAACATGACTTCACTTGCGCATCTTGGACTTGTGCTTTGAGCCAACATTTGAGGTTCAAATGGCTCAACGTGAACCCAATTGAGAAGAATCAAGAAGCCAATATTCGGAATGGAGAGAGACAACACAAGTTGTTATTGTATCATCGACACAACATGTATGGTTTACTTATAAAAGCCGAGCCTCAAACATGTTTCTGCACTTTTTTCTGTAACACTTGTCTAAACGACACCTCATTATTCGTGATTTCTTTGTAACATGATACAGTATTTCAAAAGCTTCATTCAACCTTGAAAACACACATCTTTATCCACACACATGTAAATGTGTTCAAAAAAATGTAAATTCATATCTCAAACAAGGGAAATTGAAGCAGCATTTGCAAGTTTGAGAGTGAGTGAAAGGAACTTAAACGAGTTCATCACTGATCTATGGACTTTGTGATCGTTTCTGCGTCCTGGTTTCTCCAGGGATTAAGAGCTTCTCTCATGGCTTGAGCTTCAGGAGAATTTTCCCACGCCCGTTTCTCTGCTTCTATCACAGTAACCCTGTCGTCTGCAAGTTTTGGTAATAAAAGGACAAAAGAAAAACAAACCAAGATTACAAGTCTCAATAAGCATTCTAAATAACATGTTTAACATTAATTCTCTCCTAAAATTTCAGAGATTAAACTGTTTACAGAAACCATGTCAATCGATTTGCTGCTAGTTCAAGAAAAGAAGTCCTAATTTCCGATCTAATTGAATTGACTAACGAATTGATTTAGAATGGGGAAAGGAGGGAGAATTTACAGAAACCAGTCTTGATCATGAAGAATTCCATTCCGCCGCCGATGATAGCCGATCCAATCGCGATCTTCAAATACCAATCCAGAAATCTCGGCTTTTGCACCATTCCTCCCAAGATTCACGGATTCAAATAACTATACAGAGGAACCACAAGAGATGCAACAATTTTCTCCGAAAGGGGTTTGGTTTCTTCTTTCTTTGACTACAAAACACAAACCGTTGTCGTATCATCATCGAATGGTTTTCAAATCGGTACAAGAAATTAATTTCAGGTACCGGTTAAGATAGGGGGTACACGTGGAGTAATTTAATGTCTTCCGAATTACGAAATACAGGAAAGTTGGATAAGCGGGCTATGGTTCTCAAAACGGTGGCACAATCAATTTACCATCATACCGGATCTAAAAATTGATAATGGCTCGGATAAGGGTGGAGAGCGTTTCAAGACTTTTTTGGATGGAGTATTGGCTCTACCAGCAAGTACCACCCGTGTAAGGAAGTTCTCTTTAAATTGGTGGGATGTTGAGTCTGTTCAATATGATCATATCAACACTTGTCTCCGTCATGTGTTAAATCATGGTGTCTTGGATCTTGCACTGTGGATAGGTGGCATACAAGGCTATCCACACTTGCAAGACAATTACAAAACTGTCACTAGGGTTTAATTTTGTTATTGACATTAATGCTTTTCTTCCCGCTCTCAAAACTCTTTTTCTTTTTTCGGTTATGTTCCATGAGTTTGGTGGTCGATGTGCGTTCAGAACGCTTCTTGGTGCGTGTCCTCTGCTTGAGGAACTAACCTTGCGTGATACCAACTGGCAACATTGGAAATGGTCCCGCACGGTTTCTAGTCTGAGCCTTAAGAGGTTCACTGTTACACGTAACGAGTGGGATGCTTTTGATGACTCTGATTTTAAGAGCATTAGTTTTGATACTCCAGGTCTTGCCTACTTAAGCTACTCGGATTATGTTCCAAAAGAGTTTCTAAATGTTGATTTCAGAGCTCTATCTTTGTCCCGAAGAAAAATTATATGTGGGAAGAATCGGATAGAAATCGTTTTCGTCCAAAGAATCTGCTTAACGGTTTGAAAGATGTTGAGATTCTCAACTTGTAAACCATTCAAACTGCAAAGGTAAAGTTTTTCCTCTCTCTTTGACAATATTTTCCTACAAATCTTAAATTATATTAGTATCATTGATTTTCTTATGTTACAGATGTTTTCTGTCTTCCGTGATCAAGTCCCAGTATTTCAAAAGCTGTCTCATTTAACAGTTAACCTTTCTAACTTCTGTTGGTTGCCTCTGCCAACGCTGATCAAGAAATCTCCAAATCTAAAGAGTCTAACCATCGACGTATGACCCTAACTCCAAGAAATTACACTTGATTACTCATAAAAAGTTGATTCTGATCAAATACTTTCCATCATTTTGTTTCTCTCAGGGTCCCTAGCTTGCACTATAATTTTCTATGTCTAAATAACATAATTGTCCTAATATCAAGTTTTCAACTAATTTGATAAAAACGAAACTTAAATAATAAATATAAAATATTAAGATTTGATTATAATTTTGTTTCATTTTAAAATATTTAACAAGTCTAATTATCTATTTAGATTTTATTACATATTCATTATTCTTTTTTTCTTCTCTATGTTTTGAGCAAACTGTAAACAAATAAATAATGAATGTGTTTTAGACAATAAACTCTAAAAGATTATCATATGACGTCAGGTAAAGCAAAGATGTTTAGTCCATCTTCTTCTTTTCTCATAAAATCAATTTTATTTTGCAAGATAGTAGTAATAATTAGAAGATCCAGTTGTCCCATAGTATACAAATACACAAAGATACAAATCATGTGCATGATATGATTGATGTATGAATGTCATAAGAAGTACAAAAACACACGTTGATGAACTGTTACAAGAAAAGAGTTATATGAATAATGAATAATTGTGATTTATATGAACTGCTCGAGTTATATGAATAATTACGTAAAAATTATATCAAGTCTCGTACCTTTTGGTGGTTCAGATTTTTTGGTCAATAATGAAGTTTATGTTATGTGGGTGAGATTAAGGTAAAAATAATCTTTCCTATTGTCGTGATGCGTGGCGGACTATTCTTTCCTATTGTCGTGTCCTTTGGAGGTCCTAAAGATAACCGCGTACTACGGTTATATCGTATAATTGATACAAATGAAGTACATTTTGGCAACTTGTCATGTCTTGAGCTAGTGGAAGTTTGTTCTCAGGCAACAGATAAGAGAAAGATAAAACTCATGTCGGATCTCCAAAATCTGCCTAGAGCTTCCTCCAAGTGCAATTTCGAAGTCGTTTCCTAGATTGCTCAAGTTTTTGTTGGAGACAGGATATTGTTTTTTTTTTCTGAATAGTTTTTATTTTTATTGTCTCTTTAATAGAAGAATATCATAATATAATTATAAAATCCTTTTAAAAAAAACTTAATTACCTATTGAAATCAAAGAAGAGATGAAAAATTTTGGACTAACAAAGATGTTTTTTCTATTTTTGTTAGGCCTTTGCCGCCTTTTGGTAAATGTAATTTAATTCGTGGGCTTCTTTCAACATCTTAAGTATCAAAAGGAACTAGCTTACTCTTTATATTTTATTTATTTTTAGGAATATATATATGTTTTATTGATGAATAATCTGTAACATCCAGATGTTGAAGGGAAGCAGTTCAATGCAGTAAGACCGGTGTGGGGATTTCCGCAAGAGCTTCCGCTTGATACATTCAATTATCAAGTAGTAGGAAGAGGAAGAAGTGCAATTGTTTTACTACTTCATCAAGTCTGAGAGGAATCAGAAGAAGACCCTCTTCTTATCTGGTTAAGTGGTGGACCTGGCTGCTCTTCTCTCACTGCTATTCTTTTTGAGAATGACACTCTATTTCAGATTGTTCATTGACTTGTTTTCAATTCAAAAAAAAAAAAAAAAAAAAGGGCCTGTAACTGNTTTACAATGGAACTCTTCCTTCCTTGGTCTCTACTACATATTCATGGACTAAGGTAGCCGCACAATGTGTTGTATTTATATGACGGTCTCAAACCCGACGATTTATGCTTTTAATCTTTTAAGTTGTGTATTCTCTTTTTTTTTTTTCTCTCTCTCACTTAGAATGCGAGTATAATATATTTGGATCAGCCTGTTGGAGCTGGCTTTTCCTACTCAAGAACTCAACTTGCTAATAATTACAGTGATTAAGATGCAGTCAAGCGGATCCACGAGTTTATTCACAAGGTTAAAAGACTATAACTTAATTGTCTCTTAAACCATTGATCTCTTTTTTGTGCATAGAAAATTACGAGTGTTTTCTTTTGAGAGGGGTCTTCGTGCAGTGGCTAGGCAAGCATCAAGAGTTTCTCTCTAACCCTTTCTATGTCGGTGGAGATTCATATGCCGGTATGGTTGTTCTTTTTATCATATCAATCTCCAACCGCACATTTCTCTTTATAACAGTACTTAAACACGTATGATGATGCAGGAAACTATTTATGCTGCAAACCGCCAATAAATCTTCAGGTTAATCGATTTTTGTTGCTTCTATTCCTTGCCTAGCACTTATAATTGATAGTTATGTATTCTTTTTCAAAAAAAAAATAAAAAAAAAAATAAAAAAATAATACAGGGTTATGTGCTCGGGGACCCGATAACAGAAAGATGAAACTGATCATAACTACCAGATTCCTTATGCTCATGGAATGGCTATGATCTCTGATGAACTCTACGAGGTATGAATGAATGAAACATGTTTTTGTTTCTTGTCCCCACAATGAAAGTATATAACAAGTAGTTGAAAACTCTCTCTCTCTTTTTTGTTTTTATTTTGCAGTCAGCTGAAGAGAACCTGCAAAGGAAAATATGTAAATGTTGATCCACGTAACACAGAATGCTTCAAACTCGTTCAAGAATATCACAAGGTACACACACATACAAACTCACTCACTGGAAATTTTAGTTGATCATCACTTATTCAGACTTTTGTGGTTTTTTGTAGTGCACTTATAAAATATACACAAGATTTATCTTAGAACCATTATGTGAAGAATCTGAAGATACACCTCCTAATTGCCATGTAAGTAATCCATGCATTTTGCCCTATGTTAACTGCTAAAGCATTAAGGAAAAACAAAAATATTTGACGTACGAGCTTTGCATTTGCAGAAGTATCGGTTCGTGCTAAGTACCTACTGGGCCAATGATGAGAGCGTGCGCAGGGCTCTCCAAATAAATAAGGTATATCACATATATACGGAAAAAAAAAAGCTTAATTACTTTACGATTTTTGGCAACGAGGATCTATGATTTCAGGAGAGTAGAGGGAAATGGATACGTTGTAATTCGGAAATACCTTACACTGTGACATTAAAAGCAGCGTACCTTACCATAAGAATAACAGCATCAATGGCTATACTTCTCTCATCTTCAGGTCAGAGTTTAAACTGTGCCTTTTGAACAAGTTCTACAATAGTCAAGACTTTATGTAAACTTTGTAAGGTTTTTTTTTTGGATGAGCAGTGGTGATCACGACATGGAAGTGCCTTTCCTTGGAACTCAAGCTTGGATTAGATCTCTTAAATATTCTCTTGCTGATGAATGGAGACCTTGGATGATAGGCGATCAAATCGCTGGGTATTAATATTACCTATATATTTTGATGGGTTCTCTTCTTAATCTTATTCTATTCTTTTGTGAGCTCATTAGACTTGCTCTGATTTTGGCAGATATACGAGGACTTATGCCAATAAGATGACTTTTGCTACTATCAAAGTAGTCTTTTCTTTGTTTCTAATTCTACTCAAAACATTTTGATACAAGTTTTAGCTTATCTTTCTTTATTGAATTGTGGATTTGATTACAGGGAGGAGGACACACTCCAGAGTATAAACCAGATGAGAGTTATATCATGTTCCAGAGGTGGATCAGTGGTCACCTCTTTAACAAGATATATTTTAGCCTATGAAAGCGTTTGTAACTTTTTATTTGAAATTTTCCCCTTTGCAAAATTTACTCTAGATTGGTTTCCCTTTCACATCTTTTAAGGTACTTTTATTTTGCGGTGGGATGTAAATGAATAAACGAATTTATTTTGCTATTAATGTACTTCTTACGTAAAATAAAATTCCAAATGTTCTAAATTACTTCTTTGGTTTGTTGGAATTTTTTTTCTGTTTATTTTTGATATTTTTTTTTTAGAATATACACTTCCGAGTTTTGGTTTGTAAATCAAATCGTTTTGGTTATATTTTATTGGCCAGCCTAATCATTTGGCACTGAATCCTCTGCGGCAAGAGCTTTTTGATGTTTCACGTTTGTATTCTAATTTTTGCATGGCCTTAAAACTTTCTATTTTAATTTTATATATATAAACAAAAAAATTTTGCATCTCCAAAAAAAACTACACTATATTAGAAAAAATAACTACACTGACGTTTTTTAAGATTCATATTACTCCCTAGTATATTATTATAGAAAAATAAAATGAAACATTTTATTGTTTTTTTGTTAATTACTGTTGCTTTGCAGTTTCGATTGAATGACGCTTGCTCCGACAACGATGTCGTATTTCGAAACCGCCTTGGTAAGGATAGTATTCTTAAAGTGAATTGCGAGTCCAACAAAAAACATTCCATCCACCGGTTCGGTAAAATTCAAAGGTATTCCACATCGTATCACCTTCAGTGAAGAAGTCGGTGGCAAGACTACGTGGCATTGCTTATTGCGGCAAGGACAACATACTTCACATTTTAGAGCATACAAAGGATCCTTCATACCTCGATGTGGGGAGTTACGAGTTTATATTGCCAAACCTGATGGAATCTACTTATCGAAAAATGCTGGTCCAGAGAAACTCGACCAGCGTTGGATGAGAATATAATGTTTTTTTCTTTTGCTAGTTTCTTAAGAATTACATATCTTTCGATTTTGGTGTTACAGCATATTAATAAAAAAAATGTAATTTGAAATGCGAATTCAGTGATTATCTGTGTATGCATCATGTATAATTTTTGTAACTAATATATATATCACATTATTATCTTATATATTTATATTCCAAATCTTCCTAAGTCTACGGGTCTCATCTGTCACCAAAATGTTACTAAGCAAGAACTCTTCTCTTTCCACAGTGTTTAATGAGGCCGAGTAGCCGACCAATGCCGGTTTGTTAATTCTCCTCGCTTCACCCTCTCAGAAATTCCTTGTCCTGTGGATACTGTATATACAATTTTAGTTTTCATGATCATGTCTATTTCACTAAAAATTCGAATGTAACTTGTGGAAGGAGACTAATTTGAAGTATCATCGCATATGAAGGAGATCAGACTCCCATTTATAGATGTGGCGCGGTATACGTATGAAATGCACGAGATGATTAATGCATCTTACTTGTCAAAAATTAGTAAGCCGTGGAAGCTAAGTTCTCGTTTTGTCTTAGTAGAGAAAAAAAAAATGAAACATCTTATTATTTTTTTGTTAATTACTGTTGCTTTGCAGTTTGGATTAAATGATGTTTTGCGACGAAAACAATATCGTATTCCCTCTGTTTTTATTTAGATTTTTCATACAAATTAAGAAATATTTTTTTTTAACAATTAATGGATCATTTTCTTAATCAAACCACTTTTTAATAAATATTAACCAATAGAAATTCAAGAATTCAATTACTTTTAATTAATGGTTCTTGAAGTTTGTAAAAATACCTTAAAAATTATAAAACATCTTATATTTTTGAATATGAACAAATATTTGAAAATATTCTATATTCTGGAACGGACAGATTATCTCAAAACCGCTTTGGTAAGGATATTATTCTCAAAATCAATTGCGAATCCAACAGAAAACATCCATCCATCGGTTCTGTAAAATACAAAAGTATGCCACATCGTATCACCTTTGGTGAAGAAGTCGGTGGAAAGACTACATTGCATTGCTTATTGCGTCAAGGGAAACATTCTTCACATTTTAGAGCATACGAAGGATCCTTAATACCTTGATGTGGGGAGTTGCGAGTGTATATTGCCAAAATTGATGGAATTTACTTATCAAAAGTGCTGGTTCAGAGACACTTGAATCATATGTATATGTATATATTAGGGATACCATATTTGTATTTGGACAGAGGAAAAATATCTGATAATTTTAATTAATAATAGTTCATATATATGACCAACAAAAAAAAATACAACTTAAGCAGAAACAGAACACAATTATTTGAATGCTTTTGGTGTTCATTTTAACAATAAAAAGCAACTTAGCTCATAAAGAAACTGAAATAAAATTCATGAGGATATATCTACAATCCATTGGTACTTGAGCTCCTCCGGCTCATCATTTTTTGAGAAATAAATTCCCTCATCTCTAGCATCCCATGTATATAACACTCCACACTGAATAATAAGATAAATACTTGCGTCATATGCTCGAAAGGACTGATGATACTCCATATTAGTTCCCTTCCATAAGTTACAGTCAAAGTGTGTAGGTCTGAAGTAGCTCATATCATCATGGAAACTAAAATTATATGCAGGATTTTCGAATTTCACAAAGTGATCGCCCAAATCATCGTCTCTGGATCGACAATGAACTTTAAGAATATTATGACTTGAGAAAAGATTGTTTCGAAAAGCTACAGTGTTTTTACGACATATAGCTCCAACTGCTTCACTCAACCCAAAATACAAAGTAGTAATAACAAACAAAAAAACAAAAGTCTGATTCATCATTCTAAACCAAATGATTTTCTTAAAACTGATTCTACTTGAGAAGGTCGAGATACTTATATTTACTTATGTGCAATAAAATATGCAAATTTATAGACTTCACCATTGGTTTGTCAACAATAACTGCTTGAAGCAAATGTTAGCCATGCTGTCAAGTGTAATGTTAGCCATGCTGTCAAGTGTAATGTCAGCCATTTGACAGCCATGCAGTCAAGTGTCATGTTATCCAAGCAGTGCTCGAAACAAATGTTAGCCAGGCTGTCAAGTGTAATGTTAGCCAATCAGTCTTCTTTATATCCTCTCGAAGAAAATGTTAGCTAGACTATCAAACGTAAACAGCTCAAACTGGCTTTAATGCAAATGGTATTATCTCCTCTTATTTTTTCTTATTTTTGTTTCTAGCAGTTAATGCATTTATTAATATTTTGTTTATTTTAAGTTAAAGCATTTCACAGTTTTTATTTCCATTAAAATACAAAAACTCTTTATTTGAATTGTTTTTCTCTAAAATAAAAAATACTAAAAACAAATTAAATTAAAATAATGTTGCACGATTCATCAGGGCACTTTGTGTGAAATTGTGAAATTGGTAAAGAATCCTTAACTTTTACAAATTTTGGAAAATAGGTACATTTTTTTTTTATAACTGATGATTCTGTTATTTTGAATAATTGACATTTTACTTACATTTTTTCTTTCTATAAATCTATATATATATTATTGTAGCATATTTGAAAATGTTATGTTACTTACATTTTTAGATGTATTTAATCAAAACCAAACCAATCTTAAATTTCAAACAAAACAAAAACTGAACCTTGTGCTGCTTGAAAACCGTGTTTTGTTGTGATTTAAACCTTACCTTTGATCGAATCATGAGCTTAATCGAACCATTCACCACACGATTTCACAATCTCTCAAATGCGAATTCGAAATCTTGAAAGCAATGGAAATAAAAAAATAAAATAAAAAACTCGAGACGGTTCGGCCTTTACTGGCGAAAGTGTCAGCAACCTACTCAGTTTCAAGAGGACACTCGCTTTTGATCTCTCTGTTTCAGATACTCGAATGCGCACAAGATAATCACACGAACACGTTACAACCATCAGCTTCAAACGCCCATTTTGACGAGAGCTCCATTGAATCCAAAACCGTTGTAGCGGCTCCTGCCGTTGAGCTCATTCAAACCAGAAAACATAGCTGACCAACTCTATGATTATGACTCGAGCCCAAACTCGTGTCTACTAGAAAACATTCGAAGCCCAAGACGTAAGCCCATTAATCTCCAACTCTGATTTGATTTAAGTTTTTTTTCTTCGAGATTAAATTGGGATTTCGTGAAAAATAAATTACGTTTTAAAAATAAAATTCAAAACTCAAAAAGCAACCTCAAAAAAAAACAAACTATTTTCTCTTGAAAACCACTAAATCTTTAAATATCCTCTTGAAATTTTCAGGAATCATTATCTTATTTATTTATTTTGGATGGTAACGTATAATCGATCGGTATAGGTTTTTCTCGTTCCTACTTATTTTTGCCCGAAAATGATGGTGAATGAGTAAATACAAAAATAAAATAGAAAAAAAACTAAAAAAAGGACAGATTTTTACGCGAGGCATATATATAAATGCTTCAACATATTCATGACAAAAAACAACAACAAAAAAAGCATGTTTCGTCTTGCAATAATTCTGATCGTTTTTTGCTTATACACCGAACATGCAATAGGCGGGTCGTTTGTTATCTATAACAATCTGAAGCGTAAAAACCTTATGAAAGTGCATTGCAAATCCGGGGACAACAATTTGGGTTACCACGTGAGACCCCCGGGGAAGTTTTACTTGATTAGATTCTCGGATCATATACTTGACAAAACACTTTATTGGTGTACTTTGTGGCAAGGTCCTAATTTCAAGCATAGGCAGATTATCGTCGCCTACGACGGTCAGATGTTGCCTCACAAAGACAATTGGGTAAGATGGGCAGCCAAGGAAAGTGGCATTTATCAATCTGTCGATGGTGGACCTTTTCGTTTCAAGTATAATTGGGATAATAAACTTTAAATTTATGATTCCCTGAGTTGCAGTTTGTTCATATATACGTATTTTGTAAGTAATTGTGTATTATTGTAATATACGTATACGTATACTTGTTGTAATTAATGTATACATTCTCTCCCTAATGACAAGTCCATAAATACGTATTTTGTAAGTATTTGTGTATTATTGTAATATACGTATACATGTTGTAATTAATGTATACGTTCTCTACCTAATGACAAGTCCAACATATTCCACACACTTGAGATGTGGTGTCTCTCTTT
>OVBC01001822.1:0-19876 GCA_900406465.1 Noccaea caerulescens
TTGATGGAATAATGTTCCTAAATGATGTAAAATACAGAGACATCATATATTCAGACAACGGTGGAGAATTCCTTGCTTTACGCTCGTTTCTCTCTGGTGCCGGAATCTCACATCTCACTTCTCCACCTCACACACCGGAGCATAACGGTATCTCGGAACGGAAGCACCGCCATGTTGTGGAAACCGGCCTCACATTACTCACTCACGCTGGAATGCCAAAATCATACTGGTCTTACGCATTCACCGCCGCCGTCTATCTTATCAACCGTCTACCAACGGCTGTACTCTCGATGGACTCTCCATTTCACAAGCTGTTTGGGACGGCTCCTAATTACACAAAGCTAAGAGTCTTCGGCTGCCTCTGCTTCCCACGGCTTCGACCATATACCACCAACAAGCTTGAAAATCGCTCCACTCCATGTGTATTCCTTGGCTATTCTCAGACACAAAGCGCATACCTTTGCCTTCAACCGAGTACAAGCCGGATCTATGTATCCCGACATGTGAGCTTTGATGAGACAGTTTTCCCCTTTCACAGACAGCCACCATCGCCCTCACCACCACCTCTCTCGACCACCATAACGCCACCCAACTTTCCCCAAGTCACTGAACTACCGCTCTCCTCCCCGACCTTGCCACCGCCACTCGTAGTCTCACCGTCGCCGGGACCCATGAGCTCAGACCATCACCTGCCGGAAAGTTCATCATCACCGCACTCTGAATCGGCATCTGCAACCACCGCTGCTGTATCTCTCGACTCCTCCGACTCATCGATGACATCGTCATCACAGTCATGCCCATCTCTCAACAGTCCAACACAAGCCCATCATGCTAACCCACCAAGCCCAGCCCAAACTCATACCTCCTCAAGCCCAATCCACTCTCCATCGATCACTCCACTAGCCTAATCACCACGCTCTCCAACCCAAACCGCCGATCCACATCCAAATCCAAGCTCATCTTCTTCTTCTCCTTCATCAGCCGACTCCGTTGGCCAAAATCCGCCACCTGAGAATATTCATTCTATGACGACTCACCGGAAAAATAATATCATCAAACCGAACCCGAAGTACAATTACTCTGCCAAACTTTCATCATCCGTTCCAGTCGAGCCTCGTACCGTCGCTCAAGCCCTGAAAGACAAGAGATGCGTGGCGCGATGTCTCACGAAATTGATGCTTTTACGATCAACCGAACATTTGATCTTGTTCCTCGCCTTTCTCACTATAACGTTGTGGGCTGTAAGTGGATTTTCACCAACAAATTTTTTTCCTCAGGTGCTCACAACAAGTGCAAAGCCCATCTTGTTGCAAAAGGGTACAACCAAGAATTTGGCCAAGATTACACCGATACATTCAGCCCTGTCATCAAATCCACAACACTCCGACTCGTCCTCGACATCGCCGTCACCCAGTCCTGGCCACTACAACAATTAGATGTAAACAACGCTTTCCTCCAAGGTACACTCGACGAAGAAGTATACATGGAACAGCCATCTGGATTCGTCAACAGTGATCATCCAGATTACGTTTGCCGCCTCCACAAAGCTGTTTATGGACTAAAGCAAGCTCCTAGGGCTTGGTACACCGAACTCAGCTCCTTTCTCATCAGCCTTGGCTTCAAAAACCCCCTCGCTGATACGTCTCTCTTTGTGCTCCAAGTTGGAAAAGCATTTGTCTATTTGCTGGTATATGTTGACGATATATTGGTAACAGGCAATAGCAAAGCTGGTATTCAGAACATCTTGAATCTTCTGGCCGAAAGATTTTCTGTCAAAGATGCTGAAGAGCTCAATTACTTTCTCGGCCTGGAGGCACACATGACATCCAAAGGTCTACCTATGCCAGCGGAAGTATATCTTGGATCTCTTACATCACTTCAACATGACAAATGCCAAGCCGGTGACCACTCCTATGGCATCTTCTCCGAATCTCACACTCACATCTGGAATAGCACTTTCCGATCCCAAGGAGTATCGCCAATTAGTTGGAAGTCTACAATATCTTGCGTTTACACGTTTGGATATTGCCTATGCAGTCAACCGCCTCTCACAATTCATGCATCGTCCCACCGAAGATCATTGGCAAGCAGCCAAACGTATCCTCCGATACCTTGCTGGAACGCCAACACATGGCGTTTTCTTCTCGGCCACGAACAAGCTCACACTGCATGCCTACTCGGACGCCGATTGGGGTGGTGACTCCGATGATTACGTCTCCACCAACGCCTACATCATATACCTTGGAAAGCATCCAATTTCTTGGACAGCGAAGAAGCAAAAAGGAGTTGCACGTTCATCAACTGAGGCAGAGTATCGCGCTGTCGCCAACACGGTCGCGGAGCTCAGCTGGATATGCAATTTGCTCACAGAACTTGGCGTTACTCTACCAACTACTCCCGTCGTCTACTGTGACAATGTCGGTGCTACATTCCTCTGCGCCAATCCTGTGTTCCACTCGAGGATGAAGCACATCGCTCTTGATTATCACTTCGTTCGCGATCACATACAACAAGGTGCCCTTCGAGTTGCTCATATCAACACACACGACCAATTGGCAGATGCTCTCACCAAACCTCTTTCCCGCGCTCGATTTATTGATCTCCGAGACAAGATTGGAGTGACAGCAGCCCCTCCATCTTGAGGGGGCGTGTAAGAGATATGGTCAAAGATATCATCTTGATACTCATTTAAGTTCAAATATCTGATTGCTCTGTATAAGGAACTTTCTGTAAGTAGTGTAGACTAGAACCTTCTCACTCGATGTATAAATATCCTCTTGTATCAACTCTTAGAATATATCGAAAACACATTTCCTACATATTATTGAAGAACAAACAATTTTTTTTTTTTCTTGTAATATGAAGTCCAATAGAAGTGGCACACAAAAACTTGAAGGATAGTAAGGTTTAACTGAAAAAACACTAATTTTTTTTCAAGTTCAAAAGACTATCTTCAGCTATGTTTTTCAGGTTCAGATTGAATCAAACAGCTCTGCCCTTCAATATAGCTTCTCTAACCAATGTTGACAAAAAAAAAAAGCTTCCCTAAACAAATTCTAAATTTCTTGTTCTCATAGTTATGTTGCAGTTTATGAAAGGTTCGAAGCTCAGAGTACATATTTCGTCCATCGTATTCCATTATCCATAATATTTTTCTTTTCAGCTTGTAGTTGAACAAATACTTTTAGTGGTATATAAATTTGTTAAAGTTTTACAGTAATAAGAGATACTACTAAAAAGATAACACTATAAGAGATGATAGCAAGAAAGTCTTGACTACATTTCAATATCATCGATCTTAGATATTTGTGTGTGTGTGTGTATTTGGCTCGCATTGATTTTAACGAATTTTGTTGATTTAATAGTGATAATCAGGGCCGGGCCTGAGCACTAAGTGATTCCATATGATTTAACATGGCTTGTAACCGATGTTACGACATTCCTTCCTCAAGGCATCTTACCCAAATTTTTAATTTTGTACTTATAAATTGATAATCATAGAAAGATATTAAAGTATGTAAATGTTCTGAAAATAAAAACATTTGAAGATGATTTTTTTAATGTTAGCAATCAAATCAAAATCCTGATCTTTATTGTTTCACAATATAAAAAATAATTATAAACTAGTCAAATATAATTTTAATTTTTAACAGAATATACGATTCTTATAAGAATCCAATTTTACTCGGATACTTTTCCATCATCCCTTTTTTGCCACGTTTGCCTCTTTAATATCTCACAGTTGTCGACAAAAAAAAAATCTCACAAAAAAAAATCAAATCTTTATAATTTCACAATTGATGTGATCGAACCAGGATGATGCTGAGCTTGAAACTGAGGAAGATATGCTTGAACCAGAGGATGCAATGCTTGTACCAAAAGGACCAATGACTTGGACGAGAGTTAAGCTTCCTTTACAATCACGAATATTGACGGATTATAATTTTTTAACTTTGTATTCACTTTGAGAAACGCAAGTTCTATGAATAGACGAGTCCGGTTATATTCTCGCAGCTCTGATTCCTTCACTATGTAAGATCGTTTCTATTAAGAAATACAAGCAACCATAATTAGACTAGGGTTAAGGTTAAGTTTGTAGATCAATTCGGACATATAAAGAATTACGTCAGATTCCCACACTAGATCATTTTTAGATCCTCGTCATTCCTTCCATCCATTACCATCGTGAAATTCTCAATTTTGCTCGCCAGAAGCAAGCGACTGGTGCCATTAGAGGTTTGGGCTTGGCGGGTTAAAATACAATAGTTGTGGGTGTGAGTGGGAGAGTTTATTCTTACAAGTACACATAAATATATATACACACACATATATCAATTATATAAGAATTTAATTTGAAATATTTGATGGAAAAAATATAATTTGTTTTTTTTTTTTTGTAAGCTTTTGTTGATATATATATATATATTTTAACCAATCGTAATTGCATAACCATTGCGAACGCCGTTGAAAATAATGATTCCAAGGACCATAAAATGGTAGGGCTGATGTCAGAAAACAAAATGGTAGAGCTGTGGTCGGCACATATCTATCTTAAAAGTCTTATACTAATTTGAGTTGTATTTGAGTTATATATTAGAGTTATATATTAGAGTCTAATAATTAGACCATCTTTGTCTAAACGTCAGATGTGGAATTTGGTTCTGCAACAATCCTTCCCACACGTACATTATACATAATACATACCTATGTTTGAGATAATTATCGACATTTTCAAGCGTACGAATCATGTGTCACCACATGGCCAAAGTTTTTTTTTATAGGTACAACCATCTTGAGTTAAAACTTGAGCTTTGGGCCTACCCCCCAAACCCTTGTTACTTTGGCTGAGAGATTCGGTTTGGAGATCACTTACTCCAGGGAAATGGGTAACTGGTAGTGTGACCGCATTACTAGAAGCTTGGATTCTGGGGTAGCGTGATCAGGAGGAGGAAGGATCGTCTTGTCGACTCTTGAAAATGATTAGAATCCTAGGGATTCGAAGGGGGTTGACAAGATAGACTTTCACAGAGTCACAACCAGTAAGTAAACTGACAACGATGACAGGCCAGTCTCTAGGTATCAGGAAAATCGGGCCATTTACGTATCTTTTTGTCTGCGGGAATCTTCAAATGATTTACTTGTCAATCTTGTTATGTTTGTGCAATGAGAATATTCGTTCAAACCAAAACCCATGCTTCATACATGTTTATGATGCTTCATTAACCGTGATAGCGACAACACAATGGTCTCAGGAAGTCATAGTATGGGCTGATGACTTGGCACTCCAAATCCGATGATCATCAAACGTACGTTGTATCTGATGCAGCATCAGATAACAGAACAATTTATATGCAATTACCCATTATACAAAAAGGTGACAGTCTAATTTTTAGGTTTGGAAAAAAAAAAACAATTTCAGAAGAAACAAAACATCTAAGAATTCTCTTGTTTATTTAGAGATTCACTCAGGTCTCGACTCTTTGATCATTTCTCGATGCTTGGTAAATGTTCAAGACTTCAAGCAAAGGCCCAATCAACATTAAATGAAAGAGACCCAGTGCATAATCTGGGAAATTATAGATATCAATAATTCGAATGGCACGTTAGTACATTAACTTTCAAATTCGGAATTCGTTAGCCTGGCCTGGGAAAGGCATGGATTCGCAATTAACATTCACCTTCACCGTTATACCTTCTAATAACAAAAACTAGCACACATGGTATTGCGTTAATAATTAAGTTACTGAAAAAAAAAAAGAAGATAATATATAAAATTGTAACATTTGACCCTTAAAAAAATAGGAATAAGAAATAAGAAATAGAAAAGTAAAAGTAATTAGTGAAATTTTACATTTGCCTCGAATACATACATAATGCAAAGCAGAGAGAAGCAATCAGTCTCCGTCACCACCACCACCACCATGTCATCATCAACCATCGTGGTTTCACGGGCGAGGATTCTATTGTCTCTCCTGAAAATTAACCCTTTTGGTAAGCTAACAACGAATTGACCTAAACAAGGACAAAACGCCGCCGTTTGCGTTTTCAGCGGCAGAACCGAACTCTACTCGTTCCCGGCGTTTCAATCGGAAGCGGCGGCAAGAGTTCAAGAAAACGTCACCCACTTCATCGGAAACTACATCTCAGTCTTCGTCTTTTTATTCTTAATATCACTGTATAAGCAGCCGATAACATTTTTGAGCCAATGTACGTTCAGATGCGGTCAAGTAGCTGGCAGATGAGTCTAAGGAAGGTGGGTGAAAGGAATATACCAGTACACTGCAGTCAACCCGGTTAACATATCCATGACTCAACCCAACGAAAAAAAGGTTTTTGGACATGTGGCTTTTTTTTTGGGTCAACGATCCCATACATAAATCAAGGTTTTTGGATCTGTGGCAAATTAGGTCATTTGTTGACAAAAAGCAGTCCCGTATAATGTTTTGTGGTAAAATGTGAAATTGTCCCCGTACATACATTTTTGAAAGAAAAACAAAAAACTGTCCCCGTACACTCAACATTCATCATACGAAATCTTGACAAAATAATTAAAACGCGCTGCACTGTGTCACTAACGTCTCCGGACGCGGGCACTTTCGTTTGCTTTACTTAAACGTGGTCAATCAAAATCCTACAGGGCGTAGCCAGAAATTTTTAATTTTTGTTACATGGGTCATTAGTCATTACTAATATATAAAATATAAAATTAATTAATTATTTTTTTATAACATTTACGTATTTAAAAAGTAGAATAAAAATAATGTCACTGTAAACATGTAAATGACAATATATGTAGTTTTTAAAATACATCATTTTCTATATTAAGTTTTAAAAAAAAATATTATTTAAGAAAAACGAGATGACATATTTTCTCAAAATTGTTTTTGAAAATGTATAATCAAGTGTCTACGTACACTAGCTAATTCTTGTGTTTATCTACAACCAGTTTTTTTTTCTAAGTGAAAGACATGTATGAAACCTCAATTAAACCAGTATTTTTTCTAAGCTAATGCTTATGTGTTTCTAACCAAATCATGTATGAATCCTCAATTAAGTAGCTATGTAAACACAATATTTTAAAAGTCACATGGGTCAGTTGACCCCTGCCAATGAACTGCCTCCTCCACTGAGCGTGTCCTTGTATTCTTCCATCTTTATAAAATTTGTGGAATGATCGTCGTTTATCTTGGAAAAAATAAAGCCTTTACTAACGTTTCTTGAACCAAACTCGTGAAAATTTTGTGATGGCCACTCTATCTCGCTATGTCTCTCAAGTGTTTATCAACTTCCGGGGAAAGGATCTTCGCTATGGCTTCGCCAGCCACCTTGTAGATGTCTTGGAAAGACACAACATCAATTTCTTCATAGACACACATGAACAAAAAGGCAGAGACCTGAAACACCTCTTTAAAAGGATCCAAGAGGCCACCATCGCGCTGGTTATCTTATCCACCAGGTATTGCTCCAATACAAAAACAATCGAATGGTTAAAAAGGTAGGAATATATATGAAGAAATCTCTTAAAAAAAAGGAATATGAAGGTATTACTATTTTGAATAGGTATGGGGAGTCAAAATGGTGCTTGGAAGAGCTAAGGATAATCATCGAACAAGCTGAGAAAGGGGAAATGGTTGTGATTCCAATATTCTATAAGGTGAGACCAGAAGACGTGAGGGAGCAGAAGGGAGAGTTTGGCTATAAATTCTGGAGACGGACCGAAGAATGTAGCCGTGAAAAGATGGAGAAATGGCAAGTGGCTTTGACGGCTGTCTCCAACAAGTTTGGCCTCACTTTGGACAACAATAGGTATATTAATGAAATATTTTCTTATTCATTTCCACTTGAATAGTATAACCGTAATTAATTAACGTTCCCAACCTTTAATAATAAAAAAAAATTGTGGTAGACAAATTGGGTTTTAACTCACTTATCAAAAATTATATATAGTGTGCATGAGAAATTGAGCATGAGCCTCTCCATTACTGGATCGAAAAACCCCAGCTCTTCGGCTAGAAAGAAAGTCGTCGCTCTCATCCTTCACTCACCTTTTCGAGATGAAATTATCTTTCAAAATCTCTTTAAAAAAAAGTAAGTTTAGAGGGTATATCGTAGCATTAAGCTCATAAATTCCGTTCTAGGGTGTTGCGAAATGGTCTCATCTTGGTTGTATCTTGGGATTCAAGAATCGCTTTATACGATTACATGCAATTCATTGAATTAAAAAAAATCAAATCTCATCTCTATGATTAGTTTTCGAATTCGAATTTTCAAATGATCATTTTCTAAGCTTTTTTTTTTTCTTTTTTTCTTTGTGGACGAATATATCACCTCTTCTTATAAAGAATCTCATTTTTACAGCGCATTTATTTATGCTGTTTTTGCGGTTCCTTTTACAATTTGTAAGAACAATACTGCTTTTTCCTTAAAGTTTGAAGTATGAATCCAAAACTTTCAAAGTTTTAGTAGGAAAAATGTTTATATTTGAATGTTTTTGTGATAATTTTCTTAACTTATCTGACTTTTGAGATATTTCATATCTGCGTTGTTACTTATTAGTTTTATTTTATTTTATTTTTAAACATATGAACGATCTATAATTTTCGGCTAAAATAGTAATAGAAAAATTTATAGTAATTGTTTTTAATGGTCTTTCACTTAGCTACACTAACTAAAAAACACTAGTCAACCAAAAGTCATTTTATAAAAATTCTTTTAAAACCAATCCAATTATTTTTTTTCAAAATTTTTCAAACTAGATTAAATTTCATATCATGACCTTTAAGAATAAAAAAAGATTTAGTTTCATGAAATTTTCTCCTACAATTTTATATGCATTTTCTCCACGATCCGCGTCTCTATAAGGTAAGGGGGTACATATAGTTATTTGGCCGGATTCTCAATGGTTCTCTCTAATGTCACAGATCCGAGGCCAAGTTTATCAAGAAAGTGGTTAAGGAAGTTGGGAAAGTTTTAACCGACATTTCATCTGATGAAGGAAGTGAAGAAGATTGTGTGAAGAAGGTGAAAACATATAACGTCCCACTGGCTTTGCCATGTGCATGGTTTGGCTCAGCGGTTGGGCTGATAGTTATCATAGTTGCACTGCTCTTCGGGTTTGGCCTACTCGCCGATACTGTTCGCAAGTGTGCCTCACCAGCCATGGTTGTTCTTGTTGGTCAGGTTAGCTTCGGCTGTGGTTATTCCAAGCCGTTGTGGTCTGATAGGTCTCTCTGAACTTCACGACTGTTTGCAGAAAGAGAATATTTATTATTTATTTATTTATTTTCGTCTCTTAATGCTTGACTTTCTCAATGTAGTTTAATGGTAAAAGAAGCAATGAATAAAACATTTCGCTGATCCTAAACTGAGATTAGATCGGTGAAGGGGAGAATACGAATTATCATCATCAAGAAGATACGTGGATGTCTTTCTCAACAATTCAAATTTCATGTTTATAGTCGACCCCATTTTGGTTATTACAATATCTACAAGATATTTCTGAATCTGATTTAGCGACTTCTTCTAAAACAACCAACTTTTTTTTTTTTTTTTTTTTTTTTTTTTTTTTTTTTTTTTTTTTTTTTTTAATCAATTCTAGCGGAAGTCTAAAACATTAAATAAATCACAAACCAATTCAACAATATTCAGCGGAAGCAAATAACATAATTAAATAATTCTAACAATTCAAACAGTTCAATAAAACAATAAATCCTATCATCCTCTCATTCAGCCTTGATTCCGCGATCACACTTACTTTTACCTGCATCACAGGAAAAGAGATGCGTAAGTATTATCATAAATACTTAGTGAGACGATCACTCTGCCCACCGGCCAATTACGCAATTTCTAGACAATTAAAGTCTTTTAAATAATATTCACCATTATTAAATATTTTTTTCCACAATTAAAATATTTCCAAATAATTATTAAATAACTCTCAAAATTAAATAATAATCTTAATTAATTATTAATCCGAAAGTAATTAATTATATCAAACCAATTAATCACTTAAATCAATTAAATCCATAAAACCCGATTAAACCATTTAATTTTTAATTCCAATTCAATTAAACCGGTACACGCCGTCCGAACCAGCCTCTAGTGTCGTTCGACACCCTTGACCTTGGTGTCGCTCGACACCCGATTCTCTGGGTGAAACCAAACGCGATGAAACAACCTCACAAACACAGAATCATCACAGTTAACAATCTACACACGATTAAACTCAACAATCATCACATAAACATCACGAAAAACAACAAAAACTCATCAATACATCCATCTAACAACCTAGATCCAGAAATCCCGAGCCCACAGTCACGCACTCACCTTGATTTTGGATTGAAAGGGAGAACAAGGAGATGAACAAGGAAGAACAACAGTAAACACCTCAGAAACTTCACAAATCTCCTCAAAATCTCTCCAAATCGCCTAGAACATTTTCTGCCTCGAAAAACGAGCCTTCCCCAGCGGCTTCTGAACTTTTTAAACGCGACCTAGGGTTTTCCGACCCGAACAGACCCAAATCCAACGACTTAAATAAAACCGGAAATTTCGATTTCGGACCGGTGTCGATCGACACCCACCTTGGTGTCGCTCGACACCCCAAGAAAAACTCACTTCTTTGGTTTACGGATGTTACATCTTCATACATGACTATTGTTATAGTGTGTATGTAAACTTTAATAAAATGACAAATTCTTGAAACTTTTTTGTGTTTAAGAAAAACCATAAAATAGTTACATTAGAAAAAAAAAACAAATTACATTAATAAAAAACAAACTACACCCTAAGCCAATGGTTGGGAATAAGGAGTTATCTTCCAGAAAAGCATGAATAAAAGTGGAATATAAAACTCTCAAAACTCGTAGAGATCCTATTGTGATATAAGAGAAAATTGCCAAAATACCCTTTAAAAAGTCTCTCTTGTTCCATTACTCTTTCACATTTGCTCTTTGTCCTCTTACACCTTTTTTTATCACATAATCCATTTTTGTCCTTCAAATTAACTAGATAAGATTTTATTTTTAATTAAACTATTTTCGTTATTAAAAATTAAAAATTAATTAAACCATTTTGGTTTATTTTCGGATAGTTAGAGGAAAAAAAGAAAACAAAGATTTGAAAAATATTCAGTTGAAATATTTTCCCGATTTTGGTAGAAGATGATTTCTACAAAAGGTAGATGATACTTATTTTAGTAGAACATCTTGTACAAACATGAATACTACGGATAGTAGAAAACTTGGTTTTAGTAGAACACTAATTCTGCGGGAGGTAGAATGAATTGTAGTACGTAGGATACGAAAACTACGGAAGGTAGATGTCAGTGTTTAGAGTAGAATTTGAAATCCACGATTAGCAGAAGATAGTATATTCTGTAGAATATATTGGGAGCAAATTCTATCAAATGGTAGAGCCTATAATATTTGGTAGATATCGAATTCTGATTGTGGTAGAGGTATGACCTAGCTGTAGATTCCGCATTTTATAGTCGTTAGACGTCCGAATAACTTGTAGAAAACGTATTCTACTTTGAGTTTAGAGATTGGTAGAATTAAACTTCAAATAATTTTCTGAAAGATGAAAAACAATTTTAAAAATGTTCAAATTTTTTAAACAGTCTTTAGATCATTTTTATGAATTTTAGAAATTTTGTTCACTTGTAAAAGAATTTAGTATCAGTTTTTAATTATAGTGAAGGGCAATTTTGGCAAAAAATTACCAATGTAAAAAAAAGAGTAAAGGGACAGAGTTTTTTTTAGGGTATATTCACAATTCTCCCTAAGTATTAGAAGATTTACATTATTTGGTTTTATCAATATGTTAATGTTGAATACTTATATATATGAGTCTTATGATCTTGTATTAAAAAACAACTCAATAATATATTCTACTAGATTAGGTCCTGCGTATACGCGAGATTTATAATTTAGTATTTTATGTTTTGTAGAAAAAAAATACAGAAAAATTAAAAATAAAACCACATCACTTTTAAAAATAAGTAAAATTAGAAAACTGCACCATTAGAAATCATTTTTTTAAATATGTAAATTTTCCTAAATTCAATAACTGAATGTAAACTTTCCTAACCGAAGGACATGTTGAGAAACCAATTGATTCTCGATTCATCTTAACCAGAATGCTTGTCATAATCATAACGATATTTTTATCCTCCATCACACGATAATTTTTCTATTATTATTTTTTTCATAAGGATTAACCTTTTTAAAATAATTTGTTTTCTTTTTTTTCCTAATACTGATTGTTCTTTCTCATGATTTTTCATTTTTAAACAAATATCACATTTTCTTTCCTTTTTCCATATGATTTTTTTTTAATTATTATTTGATATTCTTTTTTATTTTTGAAACAACCAAACTTTTTTTTAAAATAAATAAATAAATACTAGCAATGCGGAAGTCTTAACAATAATTCAATATATAAATTAAATACAGAATAATAAAAATATAGCAACCTAAACACCATGTTCCACTAGACTAACAAAAGAAACAACATAAAATCTAACATCCTATCATCTTCTTCTCCGGCCTTGATTCCGCGATCACACATTTCTTTTACCTACATCACATAGAAAAACTAGATGCGTAAGTATTTCATAAATACTTAGTGAGACGGTCCTTCCGTCTACAGACTAATTACGCACATACTAAAACATCAATCAACAATTAATTTTAAAACAATAACTGCAGGAAACAATGGTGTCGACCGACACCAACTCGTGTCGACCGACACCAACTCGTGTCGACCGACACCAACTCGTGTCGATCGACACTAAGTTCGCAGATTGAAACTCATAGACGATGAACAGTGCGAAAACACTAAATACAATTCCAATACGCAGTAAACACGATCAAGCACGATTATTAACACAATCAACACACACACAATCACTCACGGAAACCATAACTTGACCTCCTAACACAATAATTCTAGCATATACGAGCCTACAGTCGCACACTCACCTCGAAATTGGATTGAAACAGAGAGAAAGCGAGAGATGGCGATGGACAGCGCCTAGAAACTCCACACAACGATCCTCTACTGTGATCTCGGGCGCTTGCTAACGAAGAACAACTCAAGAACAAATCACAACACTCAAATCCACTCCAAAAACTCCAATCTCCTTTTCTTCTCACGTTTTCTGCTGAAAATCTCGAAAACACGCGGCCTTTGACTTAAATAACGTACCTTTGGGTTTCCCCTTAACCAAGGCCGCGAACCGGACTATTAAAATCGAACCGAAATCGATTTTGGTTACTGGTGTCGACCGACACCCTCTCTGGTGTCACTCGACACCACTTGCCAAAACCGACAAATTAGTTTGCGGATGTTACAATTCTCCCCCACCAAGCTGGATTCGACCTCGAATCCCAACGAAACACGTCTACCAAAGACGACAATCCTGGCCCTACTTGGCCAAACCACTAGAGATCCTCACATGATTTCAACAGACTCGCATCTAATCCTATGCTATACGCATGTTTTCAGACATCTATTACTCTTAACTCATTATCACACTACTTACGCTGAGACCCACTTGTCCCAGATAAGCCGACCAGAGAACCACTATCTCCAAAGGAAATGCAGGAGAACCATCATCTCCTCAAGAGAACCACTATCCCTCGATAATCATATCGCAACCCACTTGTTACCAATAAGTAAGCATCCCTAAACACTTATACTGAGACCCACTTGTCCCATATAAGTCTGCCGGAGAACCACCATCTCCAAAACTGTAATGAGTTCGGAAACATCACAGCCCTAGAGTAATAAATTCTGAAACGCCTATAACATATGTGATTAGAACCGCCTCACGACACTTACCGGTCAACAAACTCGTAACATCAGAAAAACAAGTCTGATAACACATAAATATAAGGAAAACTCGATCTCATAAAGCTACAAAAATGTATATCGTTACAACGAAAACGAAAATACATGAAACAACAACATAGCACAAGGCTAAACAACTAGAACCACAAAGATGAAAAGGCTCATTCCGCGACCTGCTTGTCGAACCACTGAAACAGGATTTTTGTTTGGTTTCAATTAACCTATCCCACTCATATCATTGTGGTCATTTAGATGTCAATCCAATTTGAAATAAGATATGCACGAAAGAATGCAAGAAATGTCTCAAGTCAAGAGCAATATGATTTTTGAGTTATCAAACAAAAGTTATGCAACAAGTAAAAGAAGTAAAATTAAGAAACAAAGCAAAAACGAAGATGAACTTTAAAGATCAAACAAAGAGAGAAAATGGTCCTAGGATGAGGTATTTTATTAGGAGAATCTATAGATAGATCAAGATGTTTAGTCATACACAAATAGTGCTAATCCTTAGGCATAGAATTCATGTAGCTAGATTAATCCACTCTCATGGCAATAATCCCTTTGCTAATTGCAAATTCAACCATAATCGTCATTAGTGAATTCATAAGCAACAAGCATTAAGAAAAAATTCTATAAAGCCAATAAACACCCTAGACAATCACTCTCATGAGGTAGGCATGTAAATCCTCTAAATGGTTGGGTCAAGCATTTCATCAAACACTTGTGGTGCGTGAAATGCCTAAGGTCTAGAATCAACTTCATCAAGAAGATCCAGCATTAAGACGACCAAATAAAGAAGGATCAAAGATAAATCTACAATAGAAGCATCAAAATCGACCTAAAAATCACCTAATCTATCCCATCCATAAAGACCCAAAATGACAACTCACTAATCATGGTCAAAAATCAAATCTCAAAGAGGGAAAGGTAATTAATAATGATTAGAGAGATAAGAGATGAAGATTTAAGGAAAGAAACACTTGATTAACTCCAAAACGAAATTGGGATCTCACAAAATGTGAAGAACCCTAAAAGAAATGTTTTTTTTTGTTCTTAGGAGGCTCATTACAAGATGCCTCATTATTTAGGACTTGAGAGTATTTATACTAGGAGACATAAAACCCTTGGTCAACTCATTTATTTTGACTATTTCTTCCTTCCCAAGTGGTCAAAGCTCAGTCAACGCGGGTCAACTCATCCAGCTTGGTCAATGCGCAGCTCAAAGGCGAGAATCGGTTTCCTGATCCTGATTGAGATACTGGCTGCGCCCTCCTGAACACTCCTATGGTCTCCACTCTCCAATTAGCCTCCAAAAACCTCCAAAAGTACATAAAAGTGACTCGAAATGCAGAGTATATGCAGGACATGCTCTACTTGGGGCGAATGCAGACAATGGGAGGTATATGAGCTAATATGCGTGTATAACAAGCTAAAAGAGTGTAAATGTGCATGGGAATCAATGCCTAAATGATGTCAAATGCAATGACATCAACCACTTCCTGAACTTCAGCTTCATCTTTGCCTCAGGCTCCCAAGTCTCATCTTCTGTACCGCTACAATTCCACAAAACTCTTAGCAACGGTATCTTCTTATGACGTAGAACCTTGACTCTCCTCTCGAGAATCCTCACAGGAACCGTCGGCACCGTCAAATCGGGCCTAAGATCCTCATGAATCTTAGCCACTAACTCCTCCGAAGGATGTAGGCACTTCCTCAACATCAAAATGTGAAACACCTTATGAAATGCCTTCATATTCGGAAGTAACTGAAGCCGATACGCTACTGGTCCAACTCGCTCCACTACCGGAAATGGATCCATAAACCGCAGACTCAGCTTGTTCTCTGCTATGGATCTGTTAGGACTCCTCAACATCGCCATCTTGAGATACACCCGATCTCCAACCTCAAACTCAAGCTCTCGCCTTCGCCTATCCGCCGTACAAATAAGACCTCCAGATCTTAAGCGCGAAAACCACCGCTCCTAACTCAAGATCATGCATAGGGAGATTACGCTTGCTACCCTGCAACTGTCTCGAAGCATACGCAATCACTCTACCCTCCTGAAGTATCTGTATACACGGTGTAAGGCTTCTCCGGCTCGGGTAAAGCCAACACAGGTATACTAGTCAACATCTCCTTGAGCTTCGCAAAGTTCTCCTCGCACTCCGGCGACCAAACAAACGGGACATCCTTACCGGTCAACTTCGTCATAGGTTGCACCATACTTGCAAAACCCTTGATGAATCTCATGTAATAACCTGCCAAACCCAGAAATATCCTGATCTCGGTAGCACTACTCGGTCTAGGCCAATCTCTGATAGTCTCAATCTTCGCATGATCTACTGAATTCTCTCTGCAGAAACAATGTGACCCATAAATCCTATATGTCGCTGCCAGAAACTGAACTTGCTCAACTTAGCATACAACTTCTGCTCCCGAAGCTTCTCTAGAACCAATCTCAAATGATAACGAACACGTCATTCATCAATCTCATGAATACTGCCGGCACTTTAGTCAAACCGAAAGGCATAACCATAAACTCGAAGTGTCTGTATCTTGTCCTGAAAGCCGTCTTACAAACATTTGCCTCGTTTATCCGGATCTGATGGTAACCCGATGCCAAGTCTATCTTAGAGAACCAGGTAGCACCCCTCAGCTGATCCAATAACTCATCAATCATCGGGAGAGGGTACCTGTTCTTCACAGTGACTCGGTTAAGTCCCCGGTAATCGATGCACAACCGGAAAATCCCATCCTTCTTCTTCACAAATAACATTGGCGCTCTCCACGGCGAAACACTCGGCCAAATAAACACCTTACTCAAAAGGCCCTCGAGCTGCTTCTTCAGCTCTGCCAACTCTGATGGAGCCATCCTGTAAGGAGTTTTAGATATCAGAGCTGTCCCCAGCTCTAGCTCAATCGTGAAAGAATCAGACCGAGATGGTGGTAATCCCTTCAACGACCGAAAAACATCCTCAAAATCCTCAACAACTCCGACATAAAAATCGTCGTCAAATAAGCCTCGCAACCTCTCTCTATCATCTGCTCAGCCAGAATAGCCGATAACACAAGACTCCCGGAAGTCGGTCTCACTCTCTGAAACACCAACCTCCCTGCATCACGCTATAAGACCACTCTGTCTTGATAACAATCCAGATGAACTTTGTAATGCGCCAACCAGTCCATCCCCAGAATAACGTCGTACAGCTCCACCGGACTAATAACCAAATCTGCTGGCATCGACTGCCCATCAATTTAAACATCCACTGCTCTAGCACGGTCGGAAGTAGCCAGGAATCCTCCTCCAGCCACCTTAACCATACCCGAACGCTCACCAGCGCTGCTCCGGATGCCACTGCTCTCGGCCCGCTCCGGAGTAATGAAGCAATTTGATGCTTCAGAATCAAACAACACATGGGATTCAAAACCGCCCACTAACAAGGTCCTAACACATTTACATGCATTAAAAATCCCGATAACTCTATCACAGGTAAAAATAGACGAAACAAACAACAATTCAACCACTAAAGAAATTACGAAGTCTGAGTCAAAAAATTTTACCTATGATCTGCCCGGACTGACTATGCTATCCAACCACTGTCGAAGAATACACTCGCGGTGCAGGCCTAATCTGACCCAACAGCTGCACCGTCGCAATCTGAGCCACATGTGGAGCCCATACTGGCTGAACCGCTGCTACCGCCATCCGCTGCAATTTGGGACACATTGGCCTGATATACCCCGGCTCTCTGCAATTAAAACACACCCTAGCCTCCCGGGATACGTCCCACTTGGGACAGCTCGCCACACGGTGCTCCGTCCTTCCACAACCAAAACAACCACGACCACTCCGGCCGCCTCCTGAAAACTCGTCCAACCTCCTCTTCTGGTTCTGCGCTGGCTTACCGCCTTTGCCAAAACAAGAACCTCTGCGCTGCTGCGGCTGCTGCTGCTGACTCCTCGAATGAATAGTAGGAGCAACCACAGACGGAACAACTACCGGACCAATCTGCTCACGCTGATCCTCCTTAATAGATGCCCTTGAGGTGTATTTGGCACCTCTGCACTGAGTCATAATGCTCAAACGAAGTCCCTGTAAGAACCTCAGCACAAGGGCCCGCCCGTCCTCTAAACCACGTTCAGTATGAACCATGAGCCTGCTGAACTCGGCGTCGTACTCGCGCACTGAACTCTCTCCCTGGGACAGCGCCATAAACATCAAATGTGCATCTCCACCTAGATAGTGGACCGCCAACTCCATCTTAATACTCAGCAGGGCATCTGATAGACCGGAAGTTATGCTCCAGCAAATGCCACTCATCGGCCTCCTCAGGCCCAACACTGCCGTCGAAGAAAAAAAGTGTAGCGATCCTATGCATCTGCCTCATCATCTCAAGATAAGACGGACGCCCAGCAACTGCAGCCCCCGGCTGCCCAACAACTGCATCACCCTGCTGCGCCCTGGCCACTGTAGGTGCACCCGGAGCCTACTCTGCAACCGATGGCGGAAAACGTGCCAGCAACAGCATCAGTAATCCCATGATAAGACCATCACGATCCTGAGCTGCAGCAGCACCCCCATCTGGGGCTGCCCTAACTCCCGCACCTCTACCTGCACCAGTCCTCACACTAGCACTGACACCCAAACTGGCCTCACTCGCATACCCCACTGAAAGCGTCTGAGACACTGACGCAGACGCCGCACTCTACACCGCACTCTGCCCTGACTCAGCCGCTGCTCGACGACCACGATCCCGACCTCCACGGCTTCCAGCTTTGCCACAACGGCCAACTGCTCTGCCACCACGGGCACTGACTCTACCACGACCTCTAGGACCTGGAGCCATCTCACTGCACTTCCAAAGAACAGTATATGAGCATACGAGAACAATACAACAATAACAAACAACTCACCGCGAAATCACTTTGAAGGCCGAAGAGGATGATTCTAAGACTATTAACAGACTAAACACACATAATCAAATAAACACATAGTCTCAGTTAATCCAATTACTAATAGTCCTAAAACCGTAAGGGCTCTGATACCAAAATGAAACAACAAAGCTTTTTAAAATAAAATAAAATAAATAAATACTAGCAATGCGGAAGTCGTAACAATAATTCAATAAATAAATTAAATCCAGAATAACAAAAATCTAGCAGCCTAAACACCAGGTTCCACTAGACTAACAAAAGAAACAACGTAAAATCTAACATCCTATCATCCTCTCTCCGGCCTTGATTCCGCGATCACACATTTCTTTTATCTGCATCACATGGGAAAAATAGATGCGTAAGTATTTCATAAATACTTAGTGAGACGGTCCTCCTGTCTACAGGCTAATTACGCACATACTAAAACATCAATCAACAATTAATTTTAAAGTAATAACCGCAAGAAACAATGGTGTCGACCGACATACAAAAGGTGTCGCTCGACACTACCCACTTGGTGTCGATCGACACTAAGTTCGCAGATCGAAACAATTTCAATACGCAGTAAACACAATCAAGCACGATTATTAACACAATCAACACACAATCAATCACGAAAACCATAACTTGACCTCCTAACACAATAACTCTAGCATATACGAGCCTACGGCCACGCATTTACCTCGAAATCGGATTGAAACACAAAGATAGCGAGAGATGGCGATGAACAATGCCTAGAAACTCCACACAACGATCCTCTACTGTGATCGCGGGCTCTAGCTAGCGGAGAACAGCTCAAGAACGAATCACAACACTCAAATCCACTCCAAAAACTCCAATCTCCTTTTCTTCTCACGTTTTCTGCTGAAAACCTCGAAAACATGCGGCCCTTGACTTAAATAAATGTGCCTTAAAGTTTTCCCTTAACCAAGGCAGCGAACCGGACGATTAAAATCGAACTGAATTCGATTTTGGTTATTGGTGTCGACCGACACCCTTCCTGGTGTCACTCGACACCACTTGCTAAAACCGACAAATTGTGAAACAACCAACACCCTTTTTTTTTTTTTTTTTTTTAAAAAAA
>OVBC01001823.1:0-19868 GCA_900406465.1 Noccaea caerulescens
AACACTTTCTTCATCACCCTAAACACATCTTTTCTTCCAACAGTAACCACCTTGTCCTATGGCTATAAGATACAGAGAACAGAAGAATAGAGTCACTTGGAGCTGAGAAGCACATGAGCTAAGATGATTCAGAGCTTCGCATTTAGAAGGAATCATGGCTGAAAATGATAGCAACCCAAGTCCCTGCTTGTTTTGTTTCAATTAAAGATCCACAAAAAATTTCGAAACTTCTGGTAATAAGAGGAAGTTGTTACATACCAAGATATAGAGAGAAGATGAGATGATGATAGTACGGAAACGACCAAGAAACGCGTCCGCTACAAACGCCCAAAGAAGCGGCAGAAACGACATCGTTCCAATCCAAGCGTTCACATTCGCGGCAGCTGCAGCCGTTGACTGTCCCAATGGTCCGGTCAAGTAGATTATCATGTTCGACGATATCCCATAATACGCGAATCTCTCCGCCATTTCTACACCTACAAAAATAGAAAGAAAAAAAAAGAGCAAGCTAGATAACAAAATATGCAGGAGAATCAATTAATGAGAGTTTGAGTGAGGAACACGACTGCATTTACTTACAGATGATGAGCCTCGCCGATTTCCATCTTCCAGAGGAGAATCTGACGGCTTCGTTTCCGAGCTCATCGGCGGCAGGGCCGTTGATAGCCATTTTTTTTTTTTTAGAAATTAAAATACAGAGAAGTGTTTCTTGTGTTGTTGTTGCAACTTATGAAGATAACAATTGTGTAGTTTTTTTTTTTTTTTTCGGCAAATTGTGTAGTCTTAACTCGCGCAACATGTGTTCCTTTTTTTAATAATTATTTTTACGTAAGTCGTCGGAACATATTCAGTTTAGTCAAAAGATTATTTAAAAATAAGAAGCCCCGCGTTAGTTTCCCTTCGTTCTTGAGCTTTATATAAAATGAATCCAGATCTGATCCAAGATCCAAAATCTGATAAAAAATTCAAGTTCCCCACTTATCAAAAGTATTTAAATTTAAAATTTGGAATATATGCATATGAGTCCGAATGCGCTTTACATATGTAAAAATCTTTTATATTTTGTGTAACTGAAAAAATGGAAAAATAAACTAATTAATGTGAACCACGTATTTCAGTGGAATACAAATCTCATATCCCATCGTCGTCCTCTGGTAAGAAAAATCTGTAAAGACTAAACTCCATCCACACGGCGATAGATATAAGACTTAGAGATGAGCAAGAAAACAGAGAACCCCACGGCGCTAATAACCGCAAGCACCCAGTAAAAATAATCGAGATGGGCTCTATTCAAGTTACTATTAAACCAGCTGTTTCCGGCATCTCCTCCGGTGGCTAAATCGATCACGGAGATAAGCAAGCCGCTCAACAAACTTCCTACGCCTATGGCACTTAAGTAAAAAGCGAGACCGATGCTTCTCAGCTCGGTAGGACTTGGCTGTAGAAGAACTCTTGCATTCCCACTAACGTGCATACGTCGGCCAATCCAAGCAACAGATACTGAGGGATCATCCACCATATCGACATTGGTACGGTTGTTTCCGGCTGGTCTATTAGCCCGTGTTCTTTCGCGATATCGAGCCGTTTTGACTCAACCAGAGCCGCAACCACCATGGTGAGAGTTGCTAGTACCATTCCGGTTCCTATTCTTTTCAGCGTTGTGATGCCGCATGGATCTTTGGTTACGGACCTAGCGACTGGGACCAAAACACGGTCGTAGATGGGGACGAAGACGACGATCGATATCCCGATAAGGAGCTGGAGAGAAGCAGCCGGGATCTTTACGCCGGGAAGTATCGTTCTTTCCATCGTGACGCCTTGCTTTGTGAAGAAAGTCATGTATTGCGCGTATGGTATCGCGTAGCCGAGAGTTGTAAGCCATACTGGGATAAGCCTGACAAGAGCTGTTGCATCTTCCACATCACTAGCACTGCAAACATTTCCTCCTTCACTAGTTTCATTTGAGGCAAGCAAGGCTTTGTTGAGGAACCTATCACAAGATCTTTGAGATGGATTTGCCTCTAGATCTTGACACAATCTTCGGTTCTTGAATGCTAACAAGAAGACTCTACCTACCCTTGTAAAGGGGTTGATTTCCTTTTCTTGTCTTCTCTTAGTGTACCTGTAACTCCTTCTTCCTAAAACAAATAGAGCAAGAGAGACCAACATGAACACACATGGGATTCCAAACCCGAGCGCCCAGCTAACGGATTCTTGAATGTACACAACGACCACCAACGCCAAGCAGATCCCTGCAGACATACTAAGGTACCACCAGTTGAAGAAAGAGCTTCTGTGACTTCTCTCTTGAGGGTCTTTCTCATCAAACTGATCTGCCCCAAAAGCTTGAACGCAAGGCTTGTGCCCACTTTGTCCAACGGCAACCATATACAGAGAGAAGAAGAAGAGTGCATTGAGCACAGAAGACGGTGAAGAAGAAGAAGAGGTCACTTCTGCATTCTCGCTAGTGATGGGAACCAAAAACGCAGATAAGCTCAAAAGTGCCAGACCCTGACATTGAAATCCGGCTCAATTCGAAAATGCTTAATCGATTTTTACAAGGGAGCCAAAAATGCTAATCGATTTCTACCATTCCTTCGTCTAATTTTTGAATTGAGATCGAAAATCGGGAAAGAGAAGGAGACTAACTAACCAGTACGTAGATGAGAGAAGCGATAATGATTGTTCGGTACCGGCCGAGAAAAGCGTCGGCGACGAAAGCTCCGAGAACGGGAAGAAGAGAGGAAAATCCCGACCAGGCGTTGACGTTAGCGGCGGCGACCGCCGTAGATTGACCAAGTGGTCCGGTCAAGTAGCTAATCAGGTTTGATGCGATCCCGTAGTAAGCGAACCTCTCCGCAACTTCCACACCTGCAAATGCACTGAGAAATTCAGAAATAAGGAAGAAAAATTAAGAAGAAAGAGAGCAGCTCTCGGATCTCGTTTTGTTTCCTTTTACCGATTATGAACCAGGCGGCTCTCCATCTACCGGTGTCGGATCTGCCGGCGGAAAGTCCACGGTGGTCAACGGCGTCGATCACGTGTGCTTCCAGGAGAGGCATTTGTGCTGTCGTCGCCATTTCTCGATCGAACGAGAAATTAAAAGGCAACGGCAGAGATTTTAGGGTCAAAAGGTAAGCTATTTCGTAACGTTTATGTAATTTTGTTGATTACGAAACTACATGATCCACTTGTTTCTCAAAAGTCAACTCAAAAGTATTAGATTTAGATTCGTACCATCAAGGTAATGCACGAACAAAGTATACAATTTATTTTCTTATGTAACAGGGGCATATATTATATTTTTAAAGTTCAAAAAAAAAAAAAAAAAAAAAATTATTGAGTAACTGGGGCATCGAACACGTCTCACAGGTGTCGAGCATAAATACATAGAGGCTACTGAAGGCGACTTTCATTATTGTGTAAACATAGAAAAGGTTTACAAAATCAAATTTTGTTCCCTTTTCGTCGTATTCAGACTTCAGAGAGCATCATCTTCTGCCCTAAACTATGGACCGACACTACACTAAAGAAATCCTTCAGATACATTCAATCTATTCCAATTATTTGTTTCTTCATATTCACATAACTAGTTTATTAACCAACTTAAACCCATCAATACATTTTTCAATCTGAATCATTTCGCCAAAACTCATGTGATCCATCAGTTCATTAGGATAAAAAAATAAGAATTCGGAAAAATAAAATTGACTCCTTAATTAGTTATCCAATTTAGAGAAGAATATTTTTTTTTTTAACACAAAAGCTTAACTTTAGAGAGCCATATTAGACACTCTGCTTGTAAATTTAAAGAACGGAGAAAATTAAAGGGAGCGAGCAAGATTACTAGGCTTAGTTTCCTTCTTTGATGCATGGAACAGTAAATAAAATTACAATAAAGTTTTCCAATCGATCATTGGGAAATACTAAATAGTTACTTGGAACGTTATTGTTTCATCAATTAAGCCAAGATTATATATTGGAGTAGAAGAGATCGGATCTTGGACATCTCACAGAGATCATTGCGTCCTAAATTGATATATAATATTGGATGTGTGGTACTTGGCAGTTCAAGACTTCAAGGGAAAGCTTGTAGGACCGGGAAAATGTCTTGTTAGCATGAATCCGAGAATGATCCAACGTTTGATATATACATATGAGTCTATTAAAAATATAATTGTCCATCGCTTTCTTGTGGAACTGTGAGAAGCAATACCCATGTTGACATGTTCTTATATTAACTTCTCTCTTAATTTTTTATTATAAGAAAAGTATCTTAAGAACCTACTTACTACAACTACAAGATATGTAGAGAATGCATAAAATTAAACTACTACAAATCTTGTAGAAAATGTGATATTTATTCCTATAAATTTACAAGACTCACCCAAAACTTCATAAATTGTTTTAAGAAATAATGTGGTTAATGAATATCAAGGAATTGAATAAGTGCTATTCTCGATTTGCTAGTTGCTAGTGCTACCATCGCCTTCGACCAGACATAATAAGTACAACAATACAGTGTAGTACTTATTGGAACCGTAAGTGATTAATGGAGTAGTAATTAGGTTTTCAACAACCATCATTTAAGTGCAACAATATAAATTAATAGCTACGTGTGGTTATATGTATATATAACTAAACCATTTGTGGAGTAATCTCATCATATATATAACACGAAAATAAAAAGATTGAGAGAGATGGCAATCGAAAAGCAAGTGAAGAAAGGAGAGGAGCCGGTCAGTCCATTTGCACAGCTGTTCAGCTTACCGGGTCTCGACGTCTTCAACATTGTAACCATTGGATGCAAAACCGAAGGCGATCCATCCACCATTGTTGAAGGCTTAAAGAACACATTGATCAACCATCCACGTTTCTCTAGCATATTGGTCAGTACATAACATACACACAAACATGCACACATACTCCTATTTTTTATTGTTTATATGTTATGTTTTATAGGCTTCCAAATCAAAATCATTCAGTAGTGACTAGTGAGTATAGTCTTCTCTATTATATATTATTTTATGGCTCTTCTTATTTTCATACGTAAGATACCTAATATCATATGATACATGTAGGTAACGGGTCACGGTGAGCAGAAACGAAAAGCTAAATGGATTCCAACGCAAGTTAAAGTGGAAGATCATGTAATTGTTCCGGATATAGATCCAGGAATTGAGAATCCTGATGAATTTCTAGAGGATTATACAACAAACATGGCTCTTTCTCCAATGGAGATGTCCAAACCTTTATGGGAGTTTCATCTTTACTATTTAAAACATCATATATATGCTGAATCTGTTGCCGTGGCTAGGTTCCATCACTCTTTGGGAGATGGGATGTCTCTTATGTCTCTTTTACTAGCTTGTACTCGGAAAGTATGTGATCCCGAGGCATTGCCTACTTTTGTGGCTCCAAAGAAAAGCAAAGCGAAGAATGCTTGTTGGTCGTTGGTTGCTTGGTTATGGTTCATAGTAAGACTAATGTTCCACACTTGTGTTGAAGTTATCAAGTCTGTGATTTTTATGTGTTTTGCGAGGGACATTAAAACTCATCTTATGGATAAACCTGGAGGTACACTAACCACTAATAAGTTTATTCATCGAATAATTAGTTTGGAAGAATTCAAATTGGTAAAGGACGCCGTCAATATGGTACGTTTGCATAATTAGTTTCATTTGTTTTGTTTCGAAAACTAAAGATGAATTTTTATGTTAATTTTTCTCGTCTCCTTTTTGTTAGACTATCAATGATGTTCTTTTTGGGATGGTACAAGCTGGTCTTTCACGATATTTGAATGAGATATATGGTAACTCATTTACTCCTGTTTAATATCACGAAGTAACTTTTGCTAACATTTTCTTGCATATTCTCCAACTTGTGAACAGATCTTGAAACAACTTCAAAGGCAAGGAAAAGTCTAGACAAATTGTGTCTTCATGGTGTTTTTTTCTTTAACTTAAGGCCAAATAGAGATATCGAGGTGCTGAATAACATACCACATGATAATCACGATCTTCGATTTTATCCAATTTGAAATAGTAAGAATCTAAACATACAAACCTATATGTATAAACAGGATTTGGCTAATATGATGGCAAAAGGTTCAAAGTGTAGATGGGGAAACTCAATAGGTTATGTTCTGATTCCTTTGTGGATGAAGTCAGAGGAAGATATACTTGAATACGTTCGACAAGCCAAAACTAATATGGATAAAAAAAAGGTTTCCCTCGAACCTCTATTTTCCTATTGGTTTCTCAAATTAGCCATGGATATTTTTGGATTAAAGGTAAGATACTAATTAAATCAATATCATCTTGGTAGTTCCATGCATATATAAAATATGTATGTTGTGCATCTGATCGACATGTATTTGATGCATGGGGGTGGAAAACAGGCAGCTCAAAACCTTATAAAGAGAATTTTTGGTAGAACCACAATGATATTCTCAAATGTGGTTGGTCCAGCCGAAGAAATTAGCTTTTTCGGCCATCAAATATCTTACATTGCTGCAAGTACTTTTGGTATCCCGCAGGTACATCTCTCCTTGCACACAAAATTAACTTCTTTGAAATTTATTAGCAAAAATGGAAAATTACATTTAAAAAAAAAAAAATTAGCAATTAGGCTACTATAGCGGCCTCTACAAAAGAGAATAATTAGGCTAATATTTACAGCAATAACTTTTGTATATATTTTTACTCACGTATCAATGTTATTTTTTGACAAAAGGGTATTCATAGCCATACCAATAGTTCTTACTAGAATTGAACTTATGGTTAATAAAAATGAAACCTTCATTTGAATTAACTAATTCCGATGTGTTTTTTTTTTTTTTTTGGGGAAGGCGCTGATCATCGGTATTCAAAGCTATGTCAACAAACTTATAATCAACGTTAATGTTGATCTCGACGTGATTCCAGACCCTCATCACCTTTGTGATCTCATCATCGAAGCGCGCTCTTGGCATGATGAATTCTGCTGCTCCAAAAAATATTTTTCATTCTTCAGAGGTTTAAACGAAATGTTTGGCCGTGAAAATGAAGACAGCCTATTACATGCATAATCAAAACTATTCAATCGAGCATACTTTGTCTACGTACATCTTATCCTGAGTTTATTATATATTAACTTTATGTACTAGACAATTGTGTGTATGGAAAAATTAGAAAGTTTGAACGACCTTTAATCCTCGAATAAAAAATTATAAAGTTTAGGCGTAAGCATCAAAGTCGGTGGGTTTTTCTAGGTTTAGGGCTGTGTAGAGTTTTTTCCCCGCCATACCATCCCTACATCTTACCACTACAAGAAAAGGCCGTGATTTCCGACGGACATGTTTTCTTTATCAACTTAATCTATATCGTTAATTAATTAATTATCTTAATTATATACACTATAACAAGCGTGCATATCTGTTTTTAACAACAAGGTTGGTTGTCCGTACATCAATAGAGGATTATACATCATATACGGTTTTTTCTCCAATGGATATATCGATCTAAACCGTTATGGGAGATCCATATATTGAACCTCATCAAACGCGTGCAGAATCTCTCGTCGTGGCTATCATCAATCCTGGACCTCCGACGGTAAAATACTATTAGTAGCCACGGTAACGACGGTAATATATTCGATGGTAAAATACTACAATAAATATTTTTATTGTAACTCCGAAGAGAGAGAGAGAGAGGGAGGTTGCGTATATTACAAAAAGAGATTTCAAAATAAAAATACAGAAATCGTTTCTCAAACAATATTATAAATTTAATTAAACTTGGGATTGACACATTACTAATAAAGAGTAATAAAGATTGATTATATAGGCCTCTAACAACCTTTTGCCATGGTCTATTGCATGGGGACCTCCAATCCAATGGTCTATTGCATTTTTTTCTTTTTCGATTTATTATTAATTACTAAAATTACATGTTTTTCCAAATTTTACAAACTGACTCATCTATTTATTTTCGTACAAAAACATCCACAATTATGTTATTTTAAAATTTTATTATTACAATATTAAGAAAAATACATCACACTAAATAAAAATTATAAAAAGATAGATTTTAATTTAATCATCCCATTTAAATATTTTTTTCCCATAAATGATATATTTGTTATACTAGATTTTTTTATGTTTTTTTAATTTCAGTATTTTTAAAAATAATTTTTAAGTTTCTTATGGTTATGTTATTGTATTTTTCTATTAAATAAATGTTATTTATATTTTAATAGAGTTATGAGTATTTTATTATATTTAAATAAATCATAATAAAAATAATTAAACTATTAAATTAAAATATGGAAAAATTAAAGGACTATTTGAAAAATAATATAGAAAAAAAGATACTTATTCCTATATCAAGTTTGCAAGACTCACCCAAAATTTCATAAAAAAAATTAAGAAAATATGAATATCTGAGGATATAGATCAAGAAACTGAATCAGTATTATTCTCGACTTCCTACCATCGCTTCGATCCGACATACATAAATATAGTAATTACCGGAGTGACAATCATAAAAAGTGACTGGAATAGTAGTTAGTTTTTCAACAACCCTCATTTAACTACAACAATATGTATATTAATAGCTATGTGAGGTTAACCGCATGTCTATATTATTTGTGGCATAATCCCATATAACCCAAAAATAGAGATAGATCGATAGATGGCAATCGAGAAGCAAGTGAAGGAAGGAGAGGAGCCGGTCAGTCCATTTTCACTGCTGTTAAGCTTACCGGGTCTCCGGGTCTCGACATATTCAACATAGTCACCATTGGATGCAAAACCGAAAGCGATCCCTCCACCGTTGTTGAAGGCTTAAAGAACACATTGATCAACCATCCACGCTTCTCTAGCATACTGGTCCGTATTTAATATACACACACATATGCACACATACGCCTATTTTTATTGTTTATATGTTAAGTTTTATAGGCTTCCAAATCAAAATCATTCAGTAGTGAATTGTTTGTTAAAGAAAAGATGGTTTAATTAAGATTCTCTTGTTTAATATCATATAATAACTTTTGCTAATATATTCTCGAACTTGTGAACAGATCTTGAAACAACTTCAAAAGCAAGAAAAACTCCAGACAAATTAAATCTTCATGGTGTTGTTTTTTTCAACTTAAGGCCAAATAGAGATATCGAGGTGCTGAATAACATACCACACAATTACGATCTTCCATTTTATCTAATTTGAAATAGTAAGAATCTAAACATACAAATCTATACATATACAAACAGGATTTGGCTAATATGATGGCAAAAGGTTCAAAGTGTAGATGGGGAAACTCAATAGGTTTTGTTCTGATTCCTTTGTGGATGAAGTCAGAGGAAGATATACTTGAATATGTTCGACAAGCCAAAACTAAAATGGATCAAAAAAAGGTTTCCCTCGAACCTCTATTTTCCTATTGGTTGCTCAAATTAACCTTGGAAATTTTCGGATTAAAGGTAAGATACTAAAACAACATTTTCTTGATAGTTCTATATATAAATATGTTTGTTGTGCATCTAACCGACATATATTTCAATATTTGGATACATGGGGGTGGAAAACAGGCAGCTACAAACCTTATAAAGAGAATTTTTGGTAGAACAACAATGCTATTCTCAAATGTGGTTGGACCAGCCGAAGAAATTAGCTTTTTCGGCCATCACATATCTTACATTGGTGCAAGTACTTTTGGTATCCCGCAGGTACTATTTCTCCTAACACACAAAACCTTATGAGAAAAAAATAATCACATTGTCTAAACTGAAAGAATCACATTTGTTTCTAAGCAGTTAGACTACTAATGGTGGCCTCAATAAAATAAAATAACGAGGAACATAACACACAGCTTTTTCTGAGTACAAAAAGTATATAGAAAAAGTAAAAAATATTTACAGCAATATATAACTCTTTCTAGATACGTTTACTCACGTAACACATATCCATACCAATAATTCTTACTAGAACTGAACAGATGGTAAACAAAAATGAAACCTTAATTGGATGAACTAATTCCGATGTTTACTTTTTTTTTTTTTTTTTTTTTTTTTNCATCAGTATTCAAAGCTATGTCGACAAACTTATAATCAACCTTAATGTTGATCTTGACGTGATTCCAGACCCTCATCACTTTTGTGATCTCATCATCGAAGCTCTTAGCATGATGAATTCTGCTGCTCCAAAAAGGATTTTTCATTCTTCAGAGGTTTAAAATAAATGTTTGGCAGGGAAACTGAAGACAACCTATTAAATGTATAATCAGTGTTCAATCGAGCATATAATTATTTTCAATACTTTTGTCTACGTATATCTCACCCTGAGCTTATAATCTTTTGATTTGATGTACTAGACAATTGTGTGTGTGTGTGTGAAAATTAAAAAGTTCAACGACCTTTACAACACTTACACATTCCTCCATAAATGTTTGTACGACAATGAATGCACAAGGCCCGCATTTCACAAATGTACGTGGCATGTGATCTGCCACAAGCCACAAGGGCATACTAAATTTTACGAGCTTGATAATCACCTATATATTGATTTTATCATCATCAACTCTAGTGTTTAGTTGATATACACAAACTTTTCTTCTAATTGAGCAAATCTTAAACCTTTTTTAGTTCAATAAAAAGAAAAGTTTCTTTTCGTTCTAAATATTTTACAAGATATATCTACATATGACATTCAACAACACAACACAAAAACCCATGTTACCGTGAGAAGTACGTCAGAAAACAACAACAACAAAAAACAAAACAAGTTAGGGTTTGGAACCAAGAGATACACTTAAAGACGAGCAAAGGCATGCATCAACAAGCGGTCCCGAGTCTCTGACCGAGATAAACAAAGTGCCAGGTTAGAGACATGAGCGTCAATATATTCAACCAAGACGAGTATGTGTTGAGCTTGCTCAGCCTCTCGCTCAGCTTCTCCAGTTTCCATCTCAACTCCTTCTCGTTGTTCGTCCTCTCTCCTCCTCTTCCGTCTTCCTTCTCCGCCTTCATCCTCTCAAACATTGCCTTTCCACAAGAATATATTAATCCCACAAATTAGCATTCATGCAATTACCAAGAGAAAATGTGTCTAGCATAATAAAGCTACTCATGTCCCAAATAAAACATAATGATCACTAGAGTACGTAGCATCACTTGACTATTTTTACTGGATTCTTTTTTCTTACTGGATTCGGATTTCGGAACACTAACTTAAAACATAACTAAAGATATATATATATATATAAAGAATAGCTAGTACGTGTGAAATGTAAGTGCACTAACCTTGGTGGCACGTGGTTCGACAAATGACTTGTTAGCCTCGATCATAAAGAAAGACGCCAAGAGGTTAACCCCTTGCCACATCTCCGTCGCGTCAGTGAGGAGTTTCCGGCGCCGGCTAAGCACGTGACCAAGCAGACCAACCAAGATTCCGACAGAGGTCGCTTTGAAGTAAACAGGATATAGCTTGCTCTGCACCACACCAAACTGTTGCCTCCCCAACACCGAGGCTAACACGTAGCTTGACACAAACGTCACCCACACGCAAGTCCCAAACGCAGCCGCAGTAGCCGTCAGACCTACTATGCTCGCTATCTTTGTCGGACTTAGAGCCGCTGTTATGGCTAAACCGTATCCACGCGCCGCCGTCTTAACTCTCTCCCACGCGTTTTGCGACTTGTGAGTGGCAGTTTTCTTCAATTCCTGTGCCTTTTCCCTCACCCTATCTTTGGCCCTCTCCTTCGATTCATGGACTTTATGGGCCATAGTCTCCTTCACGTCATGTGCTTTTTCGGATACTTTTTCTTTAGCATCTTGGGCTTTATGGGCCACACTCTCCTTCACATCGTGGGCCTTTTCTCTTACCGTCTCCTTCACATCATGAGCCTTACCCATCGCAGCGTCTCCGGCATCGGAGATCGTCTCGCCGACATCACCGACGGTATCGGCTGTATGGTCTTTAGCCATACCCACCACACTCGCGATCTTCCGCCTGCACTTTCCGAACGCGTCGCATATGACTTCCCCAGCCGTCGTGTGGTGATCACTCGCCTCATCTGTCACAACGGGCTGCGAGATCCCTTGGCCGACGTTTGGAAAATACGACACCGTTTCTTTTGCTTTCTCTTTGGCATTTCTAAACAAATTAGTTTCATTGTCTTCTTCTACTAGTTTTTCTTCTCCTTGGTCTGCCGATGGCGGCGAGAACGAGACTCTGGTATTGGTTTTCCCGTCGCGATCGTACTCAACCACCACTACGCGGTGGCCGTCTTTGACAATAACCTCTCCCTCCGACTCCGTCGGTTGAATGGTCATGGCTGGGCTCGGAGACCATACCTCCGCCGCTAGTAAAGTGCTCAAGACAAGACTCAAAGCCAATAGATTCGTCATTTTGTTATTATCGGTTGTTTTTACTTCTCTCACTCCATCACCAAATCTTGTTATAATAAACACTTTAAAAGGATGTGAAACCGCAACAAACATTTTCTTTTTGCTTTAGCTTCTGAATGACACGTGTATCCACGTGTTCGTACGTGTCGCCTCTTCGAGAAAAGTAAACTTCTAGACCGCTCGACGATAAGCAGTTAAGCACTTTTACCTTGCAGTTTAGCACATCACCCGAAACGGTCGGTATAGTTAGTGACCTAGTTCGAAGGAAACCACATAATGGGCCATATTTCCGTACATTTAGGCCCATTATACATAAGATACTGTGGATGATACTTGAATCGAATTTATAAAACAACAAATAGAGTCTATATAAAGGGAAAGTTCTTTTTACGAATCATGTCAAAGCAAAGCATAGTAAAAAACATTATCGGTTCTTATACAACTGATAGATAAGCGATTCATTGACGCAGAAAAACTCTAGATGCGATGCTAATAAACAAAACAACAATGGTGAGAGAGCTGATGAACACTCCAAACACAAGTGCCTTGTCAATAAGACCCCATGGTGTTGTTACGAGTTCTTGCTTCTCTTGTGTCTTGTAATTTCTCCTACTCATGAGCCATCCAAGCAAGCCACCTCTCACGCTTTGATCCTGTTTTGACACATTTCCAGAAATGTTACAGGCCTCTCCTGATTTCTTCTCATCTCCACAACAGCTCTCAGCAGAGCAATCGCAAGTCTCGCAAGTCTTGACATTAGACGAACAAGGCGGCTTTGTCTCCTCTCGTGGGGCTTGTGTTTCTACACTTGCAAAGGTTAATGTCTCAATCACATCCCCAAACACTGACCATCTCCCAACAGATGTTATCCTCGCAATCGCTGAAGTCCCAAGCATACTCTCTGGTCCATTTACTAACACCTGTATGTATCCCTTCGTATGCCCAACCTACAAATTCTCATTCCTACTAAGTAAGAAATCAAACAAGTTTGAGTTGCTTTTATTTGATGTGTATATGGCTCAAGGATGGGCTTACCAAGTGAACTCCATCGGTAGCTATTTCGGTTATCCATATTCTCTCTTCTCTGCCTTCCATTCCAGTGTAAGGTGCAAAAGCTTCAAAGACACAAGTCAATTCACGGCTTCGTTGCTTCACTACTTTACTTTGTACCTTCTTCATCTTAGCTGCTGGGGTCCCTATATCATAAATGGCAGATTCGGAAAAAAGGTTCAGAACCATCAAACACTTAATGAATTCCTGATTACATTACATTACCCAAAAACTATGAGCTTACCAGGTCTGGGGTAAAACTGAGAAATATGAACTTGGGAAAACTTGTAATCCTTGATAAGCCCAACTGTTTGAGAAAAATCTTCATCCGTTTCACCTGAAATTGGGAGAAGTAACAAACGTATCTTCAACACGCCTCAACTATATGAAGTTATGAAGAATCAACATGCTTCAAAGTCACAAGAGCATCTATCTATAAATGTGTTTTTGTATGGCAGTGTGATATTTTTGTGTCTCAACAATTAACAATGAACCAAATTAAAATGAAGAGGAAAAGGTTATTAGAAAAAAGAAAAAAAAATACAGACTTTCAGGTTATCCAGCACTAACCAGGGAAGCCGCATATGATATCAGTAGCAATTTGCATCCCAGGGACAAGTTCTGTCAATGTGTCCACCACAGTCCTGAACTCGTTTGATGTATATTCCCTGTGCATGGCCTGCAACGAGAAATAGTCAGGTGAGACTTGAACAAGAATTTTGGCAGGCCTAAACAATTTTAGACTCACCGTCAACACAGAATCACTGCCAGATTGCACAGGGACATGAAGAAATGTGTAGACACAAGGGTGACGTAAGACAGCTGCTATTTCTTTCAAATGCTCGAGAATAAAGGGAGGATTAGTCATCCCTATCCTTAGCATTGTGCTTTGATCAGAAGGAAGCTCCTTAACAATAGCATTAAGCAGTATTGGAAGATTAACTCCTATGTCACGACCTGCAACACTTGAGGCACATTAGCTCCCAATAAAAAGGTATATGAATTGTCTTAGCTACCAATAACAAAGTTAGCCCCCTGAACCTAAGTTTCAGTGGAAACGAACATATTTTTCTAAAAATTACCATATGCTCCAGTGTCCTCGCTGCTCAACCAAATCTCCTTGACTCCTTGAGATATGACAGTTCTTACCCTCTCCACCTGCAATGTAGGAGCCTCAAAAAAAATCTTCTGGAGGAAAAACAGGAAAGGGGATAAAGCTAGATGTAAATCAAAACTTGAATCGGCTTACAAGACTATCAACTGTGTAGCTTCCTAAGTGACCACGGGCGTGCTTGGTCTTGCAGTAAGTACAGGCACCCAAACAGCCAACGTTGATAGGAAGAATTTCAATAAAATTGTTCCTCCGAACCTGCAAATGAAAAAATGACTTCTTAAGCCACACTAAAAGAACAAAGTCGAACAAGAATACAAACAATTCATGAAAGACCAATCACATTTATAGAATCATTGGAAGACTTCTACTAATTCACTGCCCAGGAATAGCCAAACTCAACATCAAATCTGAAAGCAATCAAAAATTATACTTTATGCACACCTTTGGTAGATCAAGCGCAGGCAAAGTCTTCCGATTCAGCAGCCTCACTTCATGACCCTTAAGAGTTTCTTCAACAATCTCAACAACACGATCAATCTGTTGGACTCCAACTACACTGACGCCTTCTAGCTCTTTAAGATCACGACTACCCTGAGGAACACATCCGGCTATCACAAGAGGCTTTTTCCCACTTCTACCCCTCGATATCAGAGTCGACATCGCAGACTGGCTCGGGGACTTCACAGTACAGCTGCAACAACAGCGCATATCAAATACATTTCAAAACACAAAGTAAAGCTTACATTCTTGAATATCCCCAAGAGAATTCACATAAACTCAAGAACATCTCTACAACACAAAAGATGAACTAATTGCATTGGGTTAATGGAAGCTGAAGCTTACGTGTTGATGAGCCAAAGATCAGCATCCTCTGGAACTTCTGTCAATCCATAGCCAAATGCAGTAAGCTGACCAGCCATATACTCACTATCACTCTGAACAATAACCGAAACAACCGTGAGATCAGTCAGCCCAAGACGGCCAGCTAAAAGATAATCCGATCTCAATCACAACCGTAAAACCATGTGAAGTGTATTCCGATGAAGCAATCAGAGATATATCATCATTGAACACTTTAAGAACTCCAAATTACAAAAGATTTTGTAAACGACTTGCCTGGTTATGGGAACATCCAAACGTCTTGATATAAATTGTCTGCGAAAATCCATCGAGAAAAAACGAGAGGAAAGTACTTGTAAGTGGATCCAAAAGACGTCGACAGATATAGATAACCGAAGCAAATGATAAAATGAAATCGAGAGAGAGAGAGAGAGTGGAGGAAGAGAATGACCTGAGTTCCTGGAATCTTCATAGATGGTGGAGCAAGCGAGTCGCGATTCGAATCAGTAATTTCATTCTGTTTCGAGCTACTGCGATTGCTCTTGTTCGTCTTCGGATTAATGCCGACCGCATTCAACGGCAATCGGAAACCCGGCGGTGCGCCACCTGCTCCTCCGGCCAACAAATCCTCGATATCCTCCATTATGTCTTCTCTTTCCACGGCGGCGCGAAAACGATGAGAAGCAGCGACGATCGAGTGTGGGGTTTTTGCAGCGAAGCGGGCACGATGCGATCTCATGGGCCCGTATTGGGTTCAAATTCATTTAAGACCCAACAAATGTAACTGAGGCCCATTTATCATTCCTAGTGGACTAGTAACAGATTATGTATGCAAGGTCAACTAATCTTCCAACGGCTAATTAACTTGAATTTGAATTTTGAATTTTGAATTTGGAATTGTGTAAATAAGAAATTAGTTTCTTCTAGTTTTGACCGGAGAAAAAAAAAAGATTAAAATTTGTTAACTTTTTTGGGTCAACACTTAAAAGGGAAATTTTGTTTGGAAACTTTTTTTTTCCTAATGTTCCAGTTCACAGGTCAGCTCCAGCCGGACTACATATTAATCAGATATTGAGTATTTCTATTTGATAATTATTATAAAAAAAAAATTGTGAAGATTATATTAAACTTATGATTTCATCTATTAAATAATTTGAACTATTAAACTTATGATTCGCTTATTTAAAATTTAATGGTTGTAAAGTACTTCATGAGTTGACCGCTATATATGAGTTTTGGTATTCTGAATACATTTACTCTTTTTTTAAAAAGTTATAAATTTACCTTTCTTCTTGTGTAGTAGACTTGATAAATTTGTATGTATAGTATAGATTACGAAGTAAGTTGTAACAAACAAAATATGTGTACTATGGAAAACTAGATAAAACTTATATGTATGATTGTATGTACATAGATAATAGTTTAAAAGCGATAGTATTTTCAACATACCAAAAACAATTTACAAAAAATGACTATTTATAGGTTTATAACCAAATGTGTCATTTGTTCAGAAAAAAATACATATTCTATTTAGCTTTCAATTATTCGTAATCAAAACATATTTTAAATTTTTTGGGAAAGCAAATCCATATTTGTACATTTATCATTTATTAGAAAATCACAAAAATTAATTATAATTTTAATTTAATTGGACAACAAAGGATTTTAATAATTTTATTTCATTTTAAATCTATGTGTACTCTGTATCAGAAAAAATACGTCAGATATTTTTCTTTTTTTGTAAAGATACATTCGCAAGTCACTGTGCCAGCTAAAAACTTTCACAAAATATCATTTTTGTCTTTAAACATACAAAATGTTTCTTTAGTGTATTTACTTATCTAATTTTGAAACCATTTGTTTTTATATTTTTAATATTTCATAATCTGGTTTCACATAATAATTGATTTATCTTTAAAATACTAAAAGTTATTTCAGCCCTCTTTTTCTCTTATTTACCTATTTATAAACACTCAAAATTGTTTAAATACAAAGAGCTCTAAATGTTCTCTTTATCATTTTCATTTTGAAAATCTAAACAAAAATTGAAATCTCTTACAATTTTTCAGTTTATGAATGTCTGACTCAGACAATGATTCTCCTGGGTGTCAACCACGGCGTTCTGCGGTAATTTCGTTGTTGAATGAGATATCTTATCATGGAAAAGTTGAATGAAATGTCTATCAGTTTATATATTAGTTTTTCAAATTATCGTGGAAAAATTAAATTAGACGTCCTATCAGTTTATATATTTTATTTTCAAATTATCGCGGGAAAGTTAAATAAGATGTCTTATATGATTATGCGGGAAGTTTGAATGAAATAATTTATTTGTTTACGTGCGTTAGAATACAATCTATTATATCAATTAATTTCAAAAAACATAAATAATATGTAGTTTAAACTATCAAAAACATAGAAAATAGATAATTTAACTAGAATATAAGAAAATCATATATTAAACTGAAATCAGTTTTTGCTTTTTAGCCAAGAGACATGACTATAATATGGATATCAAGGTCCATTTTCAAATATCTTACAAATGTGTTTAGGCTTATAATTCCAAATTACGTTATTCTTTATGTGTGTTGTGTTTATGTGTTTCTGAAATTCAAGATTTGTTTTTCATGAATCGTTTCCCTTTTCTTTTTTTATCATTAGACTTAATTAGTTTTAATTATAAACGGAAAAATTCTATCATACATTTGACTTCACCGTGTTTTGTCAGCACATGTCTTTATTTTTCAGGATTTTCGAAAACACTAAAAGGTACCTGATTTGCTAATGATTTTTTATTTCTTCTATTGAATAAATAGGTTCTTGTTCTTCCTGCTCTCCGTCATATTCCAGAAATACTACGCCGAAATAATAGAGTAAGAAATTCACTCTAATCTTTCAAATAAAACTGTTCAAAAAATAACATTAATCCCATATATAATTAAGGAGAAATTATAACAATAATATTATCATTATATGTTATTCACAAGACTGTCATGTTGCGGACGTCATCATTAGAATGATTCTCAAGACATATATAAAACAAGATTTTGGTAATTATACTATTTACAGTTTATGCCACTCATATTAACTTGCTTAAAAACATAATTTATATTAATTATGTATAAATAATTTATCATTTAATAGTCATATAAAAATTAGCATTAAATAGATGAAGATTTTTTTTTCTTTCCATTTCCTACCAAAGTATGTCATATAAATTATTTTTTAAAACATTATATTGCTTCTCTTATTTGCTTGTTGAACACAATTTTATAATAAAAATAAATTATCACATCATGCATATAATAAAAATATATACACTTTTTAACACAAGTTATAATTCTAATTTTTTAAAACGAATAACAATTATTCGAATTAAGAAGAAATATAAATATATCTTGAAAGTCTCTCATTGAAAATGTAAATATAAGAAACCAAAAGACTGGTATGGGAAAACACGCATAATATCTTTGCTTGATATCTAATTTGTTAAATTGAGTTAGTAGGCCCTTGTAATTATAATCAACCTACAAAAAATTCCTAAATAATATTAACATACACATAAAAACCAAATAAATCATTTGAATTTTAAATAATTTCAAAAGTATGTTTAATTAAATAGTTTCTTAATTTATCACTCCGCCTGGGTTACTACCTAGTTCAAATTATTTACAAAAACTAATGTTTATACATGTTCTAGAGAGTGTTTCATGCATTGAATGCTGTCCAAGAAAATGAGGCAGTAAATACCGACGAAGTCGATAATGAAGCTATAATAAATGCACTTCCTGTTGCATTCGCCATTCCAGAAGGTAGTAGTGGTCATGGTCACCATGGTGGTCGCGGTCGTGGCCGTGATAGTGGTGATCGCGATAGTGGCCGTGATAGTGGTGATCGCGATAGTGGTGTTCGTGGCCGTGGTGATGGCGGTGGTGGTCCTGATAGTTGTGGTCGTGGTGGTCGAGGTGAATATCAGAACACAACCACAATGTGTGGCACTCAGATGTTTTCAAGTTCAATGGTAGGCTCAACAAACTCTGAACAAGGTCGTGATAACTCCACATCAGCTGGAGTATATATTGTAAGTTTTTTGCTTTTTGGTATGAATATTTTATGGGGTTTGTTTATTTTATGAGCTTGCTTTAGTGACTTAAGCTACTTGTACGTTCAGGGAAATCTGCCCGTCCAGGCTCAACCATCTCCAACAAATGTTGTGGTACGTAATAATTCAATTTTTTCTTTTGTCAACATCAAAAAAAAATTGTATAACCATGATCACTTGCATGACCATTGACGCACTTTATTACTTGCATCACTTACAGGATGGCGATGAAGTTGATGAAACTGGTGAACATCCAATCTGACTGTCCATCGAGAGTCTATGTGTTGCGAAAATAAATTTGTCGTCATAGAGTTCATCTATGAAGTTTTTCATCCTTTTAAACATGTGTTGCATGTAGTTTCATTTTGATTTTT